>RDSH01000126.1:0-61029 GCA_009428295.1 Tilletia walkeri
TTCATCCGCTGCCGCGTCGTGGAGAGGTTGGGTGTGTCGTGGGTGCGGGTGGGTGCGGTATATATTGTTGCAGTGGGGGTTACAGTGTTGTGAAAAAGTCACGATAGCGGAGTGGGTAGAGGGTCTGGTGCGAGATGGGAAGGTCTCGTGTTCGATCCCCGATCCAGTCAAGAAATAAATTTTTAAATTATTTTTGTCATGTATGACCACCTCTCAGGATATTTTGGGTCAAGAGGGTCTCAGTCGCGGGCAGGAGTGGCTACATGGAGGGTCCATCTGTGAGACCCTCTCACGACATTTATGCGAAGGGTCCCCAGGCCCTTACGATAGGTTGGCGGTGTACAACGCACGCCCCTGCAGCTGCGAACTTGTCAATGCAACAAAAGTGCCCATGCATGGCGGTGTTTGTTTGTGCCTGAGAATGAATTGTCAATGAACGGACCTACTGTGGCACTAAATGCGCCTGGGAAATGGGAAAGAGAGGAAGATTTGACTGAGCCAGTGCCCGTGGAAGACCCTGTGAAGCACAATTATTTAATAAGGATAATCTCAAAGAGCTAGCTAAGATCGCGTTGGAGCTAGACATGTGGCGTATAATAATGGCTCGCGGCGTGGGAAAGTGGTGATGCGTGATGGGGGTGGGACCGCGCGCGGGACCGACTCACAGCGAGCGAGGCAACATCCCAATTCGCAGCCATGACCTTCGATCTTGGCAACTTTCTTTCCTTTGCTGGCCCTGCCTCCCTCGATCTCACATCTCGCCTCATGCTCTCTGCGCTGTACGCCCACTGCCCTGCAGCACGAGGGAGGCTGAAGCGCTGAACGCTGAAGGACCGCAGTCCATAAACGTGACATGTATATCAATACATTCTTCCCTCGTTCCGGATTCCCGTGTGATGCTGGCTGCTGGCATAGTGGCCACTACATACTCGTCTCGCAAAGCCTGCGAGGGAAGGATGCCGCCCATGTTTCGGCCAGCCTTAGACTTCATAAGTACCGGGAAGGCAGTTAGTCAAACTCATTCCGCCTCGGATCCAACCTGGACACGAGATCCGGTGCTCACGCGCTCACCGCTCACCGCTCACGAGTCTGGAGTTTGCCCCACTCCCGCCTTGCTCGTCAATCTGACATGTCGGTCAGTGGACTCTGCGGACGGGAGTTGTGGAGGCGAGAAAGAGAGGTTGGACCTCATCGTCGCGTCATTGCAGCACGCCAGCACCTGCGAGCTGCGAGGCGCTGTACCCCGCCTCGACAACGCCGCCAGCGCGTAATAATATGTATGGGGCATCTACTGGACCTGTCAGAGTCTCAGAAGCCATTATTATTGTCCAAGTGCTGTACCTTGCTATCAGCTGTCGGCGCGCACACCGTCTTGTCTGCAACAGATGGAAAGAAGTCAAGAACAACATGCTGGCGGCGCGGTGATCCAGCGCGCGTGTAGCGGACGCGCCGTCGTTCCCGTGCTCCACGTAATGGAACCTTTGGCAGAGTAGTACATAAGTGTAACGCGCCGCAAGCCCGCAACGCGAGGTCGTGACACGACTTGCTCGCTGCACCAAAAGAGGCTTTGGAGTGGCTGGCCAGGAACGGAGCTGTTTTGTTGCCGGGACGATGGGCTCCCGTTCGCCGGCCCGTGAACGGTGGCGATCGATCAATAACTTGTCCGTTCCTGATCAGCTTCGGATCCCTCATTGATCGATCGATCGCTGTTGTCTGCTCCGGCCCGGATCCCCAGACCATCGCGCAGTCGGCAGTCGACCGCTTGTCGAGATCGCTGATCGGTCATCAAAGCAAGGCAGCACGAAGCCAAGATAAAATTCAGTGAAGGCAGGAGGACGACGACATCCTCGTGTCTACTCAGCGCGCCGTCGACCTCAAATCCCAGCACGATACCACGCAAAACACGATCCAAGAAGGAGCAGCAGAGGCGTACAAAGATCGCGCGCAAGTCAGAACAAAACTTCCTCTCGACGTTTCAAGAGTCGTTCAGCGGAGCGGATCCCTTCTCTCAGAACCCCTTCAACAGCAGCAGGAATCCATCATGGCAGCGGACGGGATGTCTGCCGCCGATTGCAAGAGCGTCGCTCGGGTGTACAAGGATGTGAACGAGAAGCTCGGTCGTTCGTGGTGGGACTACGGTGAGTCAGAAAGTATTCGCGTCCCTGGATGGCAGCACCCAGAGCGCGTGCTTGTCGCGAATCGCCCCGCGCGTATCCGCTTGCTTCTGGTGCTGATTTGGTATCGATTCCTTTTTACCGTTGCTCCTGCGACACGTCTCTGCGCGCGCTCATGACAACTGGACCTGCCTCGCCTTTTCAGACAATCTCACGGTACAATGGTACGTGCTGTTCCAATCCCCCCCTGGGAACATGCTGTATGCCAATCGATCGAAGTTGCTGATATTCTAAACCAATCTGCAGGGGCATGCAAGACAACTATGAGATCCTCCGCAAGGTTGGCAGAGGAAAGTACTCCGAAGTCTTTGAGGGTGTCGCGGTGGGAGCGTCGGATTCCGGTATCCCCAAGAAATGCATTCTCAAGGTCCTCAAGCCCGTCAAGAAGAAGAAGATCAAGCGTGAAATTAAGATTCTACAAAATCTTGCAGGAGGCCCGAACATCGTCACCCTGCTGGATGTCGTGCGCGACCCTCAGGTATGTCTTTCTCAGCCCCGGCGTGTCTAGCATTCAGCCATGTATGCGCGTTCACAACAGTCTTGGCTGACGCGTGTCTCTCCTCCCCACCTTGCATGTTTCTCAGTCCAAAACACCATCAATCATCACTGAATACGTTAACAACACCGACTTCAAGACGCTTTACTCAAAATTCACCGACTTCGATGTTCGCTTCTACATTTTCGAGCTGTTGAAGGTGAGCACTTGGTGGAGGTCATCGGCCGTCTTGATGAGGAGACAGTGGTTCTGACATTCTCATTCTGATTTGCACCGCAAGGCACTGGACTTCTGTCACTCAAGAGGAATCATGCACCGCGATGTGAAGCCACACAATGTTATGATTGACCATGAGAACCGCAAGGTAAGCAAAGGGACTGTGATCTCAAGAACAGATCACCTGCTGATCACCTTTTGCTTTTCATAGTTGCGGCTGATCGACTGGGGTCTGGCCGAATTCTACCACCCAGGGACAATGTACAATGTACGCGTAGCGTCCCGTTACTTCAAGGGTCCCGAGCTCTTGGTAGACTTCATGGAGTATGATTACTCGCTGGACATGTGGAGTTTAGGGTGCATGTATGCGAGCATGGTGAGTCTCTGGTTTTAGCTCTAGAACGGGCAGCGGATTTCTGACGCGCTGGGTACTTGACGTTGGCCTGCTTCCTCCAGATCTTCCGAAAAGAGCCCTTCTTCCACGGTCAAGACAACTACGACCAGCTCGTCAAGATTGCACGGGTGCTCGGCACCGACGACCTTTACATCTACCTAGAAAAGTACGACATTGAGCTCGACCCTCAGTACGATGAGATGCTTTCCCGATTCCACCGCAAGCCTTGGTCCCGCTTCATCACGACGGAGAATGAGCGGTACATTTCCAATGAGGCCATCGACTTCCTTGACAGACTGCTGCGATACGATCATCAGGACCGGTTGACGGCGGCGGAGGCGCAGATGCACCCATACTTTGGTGAGTGGACTCTTAGCACAGGAGTTTCCGATGTATGCAGTATCATTGAACTTACGCATCTTGAATTTTCTCGTCAATAGAGCCCGTGAGGGCAGCGGCCGCAGGGAAAGATACGGTGATGAAATCGTGATGGCGAAACATCCTTGCCTCGACTTCTCACCTCTCTGATCGTTACGGACATGGTTCTTTCAGCAGCCGTCCCTTGCCCTCCCAATCGTCGCATCAAGCTGTGCGGCATTTTCCCTTTCCCAACTGTGGGCTCTTTTGGAGTTGTTCTCGCCTAGCAGCGACATCTTATCTTCTGCTCCCCACGCTCCTAGAGTCAAATGTCAGACTCTTCACTTTCCAAGTACAGGGCACTGCGTAGACGCATGGCTCCGCAACCTCCTTCCGAGGAATCAAAATTGCACAAGTTGGGCCAGCGCCGGTACATCAGTGATGCTTGCGCATTATATCCCGACGTGACAACGCTCACACCATGCCTGACACCTCAGCCAAGCTGCGGACAGGCTGTGTTGAATTCGTCTGAAGATATATTGCAGATACTTTAAATTTGCAAAGGATGCAAGGCAGAAGCAGGTGAATATGTGTCGCGGGCTAAGTTTGGATATGTCGTAGAGGAGCGAAGACATGAGCAATTCGGCGAGCCTCAGCTGCGCTTGACCTTGTTGGACGAAACTGGAAGGCCAGCCGCAGCCTTGAGGTTGCCCGCCATCTCATAACCAAGGGAGATCGCGATGGCGGTGGGGACTGGAAGGGGAACAAGGCCGAATTAGCACGAATGGGACAAGGGATGCTCCTAAGGTCGTTACGAGCTCACCGAAGATCCAGGGTGTGTTGGGGATCAGGAAGAGGACGACGAGACTGTACAAGTCATTGTGGCCGACCTTGCAGTATCCACAGCTCATCTCGACGAGCATGTCTTGATTGGGAAGTGAAGACACATAAGCCACTCCAGAAACGCTCTTCGCAACGTCGATTCGGCAAAGGAAACTCACAAAGGATCGTCTTACTGGCGGTCATGACTGTCGCTGTAAATCCGATCACGGGCGCGACGGCTCGCGCGTGCGGAGAGGTACTGAACAAGACGATGTAGACGTCTATCGTCCCAAGTCAAACCGGATGAGAGGCCGACCGTCAATGGGAAACATACGCGTCAAAACGGTCGAGCAAGACGCGTCCAAAGGTTCGTTACCGAGGGGGAATGCAAAAAGAAAAAGAGCATCAGCAAGCGTATCTACCTCCCCTGCGCAAGAGAGAACTTACAGAGGTAGTTGAGGATCGTCTCGGGAATGTTCATGATACTCTGGGCGGCCGGGAAGCCTTCCTTAGCCGTGAAGGCATCCACTCCATAAATTTTGTCAATGGTTCCATACAACTCGTATGGTTGCTACACGGAGCGTGAGGACGAGAGTGTAAGAAAAAGGAAATCGCCCATTGAAATACGCGGCTGTGAAAGGCCCCTAAGGCGTAGAAACTCACCCACAGCGCGAAGAACTTCCCACCTCGCATCGAGTGTGGTCGGAGGAGCATGTAGCCGCAGTCCCACATCACCAAAATCGAAGAGAGCGCAAGCCAGAGCGTGATCCATGTTCGGGGCTGGTGAATCCGGTCCGCCTTCGCGACGGCCACGGAGTTTGCCGACGATGACCTTGTGGTTGGCATTTGTTGATTAGTAGGATATAATCTAGTTGGGAGAAGGAGTGACGCTCAGAACGATGGGAAGATGGTGGCCGGGAACAAGAAAGGAATGAGAAGTTTGGACGCTGTGGTGGAGCCTGAATTGGTCACAGCCGTGAGGGAACTGGTATTCATATACCCTGGCACAACAGGCTAGAGCTCTCAACGTCTCAACCATGTATGTACACCTTCGCAATCTAGCATATGTACGTTCTTCCTGCGCGTTGCACTGTGCACACTCCTCGCTTTCGGCAAGGAAGTGGACTGATTTCTGACCTCGAGCTCGACTAGCCCCATTTTGATGTTGCCAATTGCCATGCGAGCGCTGGCGCACGGACTTCTTCTGAACTTCCTTGTCTCTGCACCCGCCACTCGGGACAACATTCGTTCGTTCCGACCGGGCAGGGATGAGTGAGTCATGAGACGATGAGACGATGAAAACTGAGAAGAACCTGTTGATGGTTGCAGGACATGTACGACACAGAGAGCACAGAGTTTTGTACAGACAAAATGTTTTGAAGGGGGCCAACAAAAGGACAATCTTCCAGGTGGCAGATGAGCTACACACATACATATGTAGCTTCCAAGGACATCAACTTCAAGACAAAGGCATAGCAACTTGCCCTTTGTTCGGCCCCCTTTACGCCAGCCTCCCAGCGGCCTACTGCAAGGCGTCCAGCTCCTTCACGACCTCGTGCTCCGACGCAATCTTAGCAAGCTGCGTCTGCTCCAACTTCTCCCCACGAGTCTGCTTGTCCTTCAAATCCTGGATAGCCTTGAGCTTCTTGTTCAAGTTGCGGAGCTTCTTCTCCACTCCCGCACCAGATCCTCCCACATCAGCCGCGCCCACACTGAGCTCAGACACGTCAGGAACGACCGGAGCCGGGGCTGGTGTTGTCGGGGTGGCCGGTGCGCTGGCATCCGGTCCCTTCTTGCCCTTGCGCCGAGATGACTTCTCGGGCGTGGCAGCGGCGGCCGGGCCAGAGCCGGGCGCACCCGGTGTGGATGGCGCTGCGCCTGGAACAGACCGCTTAGACCTGCCACCCGAGCCGTTTCCGTTGCCATTCGTGGGGGCACCAGGGACAGTGCGCGCTCCAGACCTCGAGCCGGGCGGAGTGTAGGCTCCCCCGCCATCTGCCATCTGTTTGTAGACCTCAGACGCCAGAGAGCCTCTTGCGCCCGGCGGTCGGTAAGCGCCAGTGGGCTTGGCGGTCGCAGTCTTCGTGCCCATGAAAGCGGCGGCCTTGGGAGATGGAGAGGGTGCGGCCGGAATCTTCGCTGGGAAGGCATTCAGCGACGTGTCCAGGGTCGGCCGCCAACCGGCCTGTAGACAAGGATGAGGTCATTGATAAGCAAACAGCCAGACATCTTTTTGACAGACAAAAAACCCCTTTGACGCACCTGGTACAGCTCCTCGATAGGGTCAACGTGCACCAACGAGCCACTGCAGTGCCATATCTTAACACCATTGTCCACTCGCAGGCGGGGACTCAAGGTGGCCGTGAGCAGGAAATGCCCGTCAGGACTCCATTGGCAGACACTACTGTTGCTGGCGTCCATCGTGAAAGCCTTACCGGCCGCCAGGTTCTCGCGGTCCCAGATGTCCACAGTACCAGCCAAGTTGCCAAAGCCGGCAATGCAGAACAGTCGGCCCTGCGGGTTGAACGCGACGAAGTTTCGCGGTTGGGTCCCCAGATCGGCTATGATGTTCACCCGGTACGAGAAGAGCACCGCGCGTGCTGGCATGAAGCCGTAAATGACGATGAACTCTCGTCCGTTCGGGTTCCACTCGAAGTCATGGATGGGTCCCTCCTTGTCCAGGCCGACCCGACAGTCAAAGTCGCCGCGGTTCGACATCATGTAGAGATTTGATTCTCCGTAGTACGACTTGTTGGTCTTGTCAACGTCGGTTGTGGTCATAAACAGCAGGGCTGTTCCAGTGTTGTTCCACTTCATCTGGATTTTGTCGGCCTTGAAAAAGGTTTTCTGGGATGCGGGTGTAGGAGTGTCCTCAGGCGCTGGTATCAACGACAGCAGTGGGAAGATCTTGACCGATGCAGGCTGTCCCTATAAGGCTCGCAAGAGAAGTTTCAGAACGCGTATGCTCATTTGCACGAAGTCGACATGATGCTCACCTTCTTCTCCCCGCAGAACACGGCTACACTCGGCTTGTCGCCAGGGCCAAGCATGAAGGTGCTCATACCCTCCATCTTCAGTCTGCCGACAATCCCTTTTCCAGAGACATCGTCCGCCTCGTAGATTTGGAGTTCCGTACTGACTTGTCGCACGCAGTACTTTTCGTCCGATGTGAATTGGAAAAAGCTGTGAATCAATGCCAGATGTGAGCAGACGCGACGAGAAGTAAGCTAAGGTTGATATCGAATCTCACCAGCCATCCTGTGTCTTGCGCTCAAAGCTCGCGATGACCTCGCCGGTCTGCGTGTTCCAGATCTTAAGGTTCTTGGTTCCCGTGCCGTCCTCGAGCTTGATTGGTCGCTCGAAGGTGCTCAAGTAGCTTCCCTTGGGTGAGAACTGCAGAGCGATGACCTTTTCGGCGGGCAGGTCACGCTTGACCGTCGATGTTGATGCTTCTCGAGTGTCAACGAGGCGTGTGCTGATCGGCCGTACCAAAGGAAGAAGACATCCGACAAAGGGGAGACAGAATGGTCAAATCGCGGGAAACCTTGCTTCGAGCTTTGGTGCACAAGTGCTCACAAGTTCTCCATCGCGGCTGCGAACATGCTACCATCTGGGCTGTACTGGAAGATGCGCGTAACACCTTCCACCTGGTCCAGACCCGACACGGCCGAGTATTCGGGTGGTCCCGTATTCAGGCCGATGGACTTTTGTGCTCGGTCTGCGAAGAGACGTGCGCAAAGGGATCAATTCAGCATGACTGGGTGTCAGAACGCACGGGGATCGTCTGACTGAACGCAGACATGTGTAGCACTCACAGGCCCATTGTGTGTTGGTACTACTCTGCTGTTCTGGCGAGACCGCGGCGACGGCGAGGTCAGACGTTGGGTCACTCATGACTTCGTTCCGGCTGAGAGTGGAGGAAGGAGGGTAGAGAGGATGGCCACGGGCTGCGAAATGGACGCTCTTAGACTTCCGCGGATAGACTTGCGCACTGGGGCCTGTACCTACTGGATCCGCTCAGCTACTTTCCGTGCGCGGTGGTCAGGGGACAGGATCGTGGTCGTGGAAATGCGGAAGGTCGACCCCATCCGCTGTGCGAAACAAGAAGCAAGATTCATGCACGATGATCATGTTCTGAGGCCTGTTCACGCTCATCATCGCGCTGACTTCCAGGCCGTGCGAGGGTACAAGCATCTCATATCTCGGACCAGAAAGCGGATAGGACAAACAGAAGGGCAAGCTTTAAGAATATCGTCCATGACGCTGCGTTGACAAAGGGCTCCAGGCACAAGACAAAGCAGTGTGATCTGCGCAGTGAAGAGGCAATCCCCCGCTCCGCTCCTCTCCCCACTACAATCCCGTAGGTCGGGCAACAGTGGTGTCGTACTGTCGCACAAGGAAAGCCTGCTCGCCCTCCGTCTGGGAGAAGGCAAATCCACGAGTCCGCCGCATCCGTTGAACAGCCCGAACCTTTCGAATGGCCTTCTGGAATTGGTCCATGCGGGGCCGGTAGTCTTGCAGGTTGTATTTTTGAACCTCCTGAACGATGTGATATGCCTTGGGTCGATACGTTCGTTGCCAGTACTTCCATGCAAAGCTGTGGAAGAGTCGTGCGCATAAGTCAGCAATCTATGCTCAATGTAGGCCCTGCATCTGTAAAAAAAGCAGAGAGAACTCACTCTCGGAGTAGACAGACGATCGGAACAAGAATGAGTGAAAACCACATCGTCGTGCAACCGTACAACAAACCATCAATATGGTCACTGCGAGACATAAACGTCAGCGCTAGTTCAATTTTTCCGACTGAGATAAACACTCACAGCTCTTTGCTGAAGCCCAACCGAGGTGCAATCAGCGCGTAGATAGCAACGAAGGCCACTGAGAAGAGATCGAACTGGGTCAGTCGAGCATTTACAAGGAACGTGGAACTACGAGCTTGCTCACAAGTAAAGACGAAGGAACCGGGGATCGCCGCGAATGTGTACTTTGTCCACAGACTGGAGGAGAAATACGTAGAGACTCGATCAGCATCTTTGCCGGTTGAGGTTGAAGGAAAACAGACTCTTACTCCGATACGAGGGCGGCCTTGCCGAGACTGAATGGATAAAAATGTTGATCAGTAACTTGCGCCAGATCCGAAAAGGCATGGTCACCATACTTACACCGTGATTAGAACGACAAAGTAGAGAACAGCTGAAGATGGAAGGATCGTGGTCAGCACAGCATCAATAAAAAGGAGCTAACACGTTCAATAACTTACTGCCCCAAACCCAAATGTAGTCAAGCGGGCCATCGTCGACTTGGATGCCATCCCAGAAGGCCGCCGTTACGAAGATGTAAGCCACCAGGGAGCTGTGACGAACGTAAGAGTATCAGTACCAAATTCCTTCGATCGGCATAAGCGAGTGTGTTTGAGCTCACTGATAGAAGGCATTTGCAGTCCATCCCCAGAATCTGAAGAGAGTGGCAGAGTCTTAAGGTCAGATTGGACTAAATGGTTCTTGTTAGATCACTCCAACGCACCTCTTCTGGTCGAAGAAAACTTGTCCTGCAAAGGATGTTAAGTTCTGAGTCAGTCACAATCCCAAAGCCCTCCGTCAACTTTGTCATAAAATTACCGTAAAGTTGGGGATATCTGTCCAGCATCCGAGCGCTGACATACTGGTCGAACACGCCGATGACAAGTGGTGGCAGCACAGTGAACACGACGTTGTAGAACCTGCAGACAAGGCAATCAGTGATATGTGGAACATAAAGTATGCCACAGAGCAGCTGGGGACTCACGTCAGCGTCCACGACTCGTAAGGAACTTGGCCACTGAACGAGTTCTGAAACGAAAACCAGAACAGGGTCATGTAAAGCATGATGTTCTTGTAGAATGAGTACAAGATCATCTTGCTCAACCGTGCGCTAAGATTCACAGAGAAGGTCAGTAGCCCGTAGTTTTGAGGCAAAAACGACGACAAAATTGACTCACTAGCTCCAGGAGCCGTGTACCAGCAACAGTTTTCGCAAGAAGCGGAACTGGCTGATCGCAACATCTGCAGAGCGCGCAGCTTGAAGACCTTCTACGCCGCTGATACCGACACCAATGTGGGCTGCTTGGATCATGCTGACGTCGTTCGCACCATCACCAATTGCCAACAGAATCGCCTTGAGGTTCTTCTTGACTAGCTTGACTACGAGGGCCTTTTGTAATGGTGAGACTCGACCTGCGAGACATGGGACAGTCTATGTTAGCACTCCTACACGGCGTCGTGCTTATACTGACAACACTCACAGCAGATGACTGCCTTGCACATGACAGCAAGCTCAAGGAAGACAGTTGAAGTTTCCTTTTCGAGTGCGAATCCAAGACTCTTGCCGTCAATAATCAGAGCGAGCTCCTCCTGTTCACCAGCACTGCGCTGGCTCTTGATAGCTTCCAGCTTTTTCCTCAGGAAGTTCGCAGTATCCTGCGACGTCTCCTCGTTGACAATAACCTGTGAACAGCAAGTTATCAGCATACGCTTTTCTGATGATGTATCTCTAAGAGGCGTAATTACCAGGTTCATGGACTCGGAGATGAGCCGGCACGACAATCCGATGTTGATCGCTGTTTCTTGTCGATCCCCAGTCAGCACCCAAACCTTGATACCGGCTGTCTGTAGCGTGTGAATCGTCTCTGGGACGCCCTCTTGCAGCTTGTCTTCGATCGCCGTAGCACCCAGCAAAAACATGTTGCGCTCAATGACTTCGGCCGCCTTGTCAAGAGCTTCGGTACGCCCAGTGATCTGGGAGGCTGCTTGCTCGTAGACTTTGACCCATTGGCGGTACTCTTGCTCCGGAATTTCCCTCACGGCCAGGCATAGAGTCCGTAGTCCATCTGTGGCGTAATCCTGAGTAAAGAGCCAGCCTCAGTAAGTCTCGTGTCGCGAAATTACTGGAGAAGAAAGAACTCACCTCAAGGTGGACAAGCGTCGGTTCTGTGTAAGGTTGGTTCTCACTCAACCGCGCCATGATCACCGTATCTGCACCCTTGCAGTACAGCTTGATCTTTCCGGAGGGATCACGCACCACGGTTGACATGCGCTTCCTCGTGCTGTTGAACTCGCAGACATTCAGGATCTCGTACTCCAGCTCGGCGCCACGAACATTGATGTAAACCGAACGAGGTTTGCGCGTCTGCGCAGGTAACAAAGATGTGAGGACGCAACATCTCTATAATACTCGAAAATAATTACGAATTGACTCACTGTGAATTGGTATCCCAACTGCTCCGCTCCAGCCACCAAAGCCGCCTCGTCCGGACTCGATGCCTGGAAAGTCACCTTGTCACCTTTCCTCTCCGGAATGACAGTGTGACAGACAGCCAAAAGAGTGAGGAACTCGTCGATCACCGCACTACTCCCGTCATCAGGCACAGATCCGTCCATGATCGAGCGAAGCTCCGCCCATGTCCTGTGTCCAACCCCCTCATCCTGGTCTGGGCCCGACTCGAACTTGCTTTCATCAAGTGTCTCTGCATACGAGTATCCACCGATGCTCGCCTGCCGGAACTCCATCTCATTTCGAGTGAGTGTCCCCGTCTTGTCGCTGAAGATGTAGTCGATCTGACCGAGCTCTTCCACTAGACTGGAAGTCCGGCACAGAGCGGGGGTGTCGGTAGGTGCATAGTACATGTCCAGGTCCGAGTTGATCAGCACCGCCTGCTGATACTTGATCACTTCCATAGTGACTATGAGCGAGATGGGAATCAGGTTGTTGTAAGCGATGACGAAAGTGAGGATGTCCTCGATGAAGATGCGAGCCTTGCCCTTCGGATCGAAGTCCAGCAACAAGTACTGCATCTCGTTGGAAAAGGCGGTATTGCGCACAATACTGCCGATGGCGGACGCGATGGACAGAGCCATGAGAAGGATGAACAGCAAGAGAATCAGAACGTTCACTTGCCGCTCCACCGCGGTCCGCTTGATCGGAGTTGCTGTCGCGTTCTGCATGAGCTTCGTCTCGTGTCCGGTAAACACCACGAAGCCATAAGCCCACGGAGTATTTCTCAACTGAGCTCCACGCAACAGCAGCTGTTCCGGTCCAACCGGTATGCGCTTCATGGGAACTCCGCTGAATCCAGCAGTTGAGCTAGTCTGCAGATGCAAAGTCGCGTCGAAGGTGTACAAACTGTTGTTTGGCTGTTCCGAGGCCAAATGACCGCGCAAGGATGATGCCGTCTGTGGATTGGTGATCCGGCTCGTATCGGGCGATGCCTGCTTGATCTTGAGATTCGTCTCTCCGTCCAGGTTCGCTGTCTCGACATAGCATAGTCCCTCTGGTTCTGAACTGCTGAGAAGTACCATGTCGGCTGGGAAAAACTCGTTGCTCTCAACTCGGATGATGTCTCCAACACTGATGTGCCTCCATCTGCGAGGCTCGAAACTGCCTGTGCCCGGATTAAGCACCTGCGCTACGCGACTGTTCAGCTCCGTGTCGGATTGATTTCGTTTCTGAAGCAAGGGGCGCGTCAGTACTGTATCTTAGGTGGAAGGGCGCGCAGGAATGCTCACCAGGTCCTCCTGCATTTCTTTAAGGGCAGAAGCGAGCAATACAAGTCCAAGGGGTACGATGGTTGTCCACTGATTCGTTGGCGAGACGTTCGGAATTTGCTGAATGCATGCAGTGAACAGGAAGAAGACGTTGGCATATTTGGAGAATTGCTCTGCAGAACACAGTGAATAGATGTCAGTCGATGAACAGGTACGCGTCTTCGCGTCGCCCAGCTAATCAACTCACCGACGAGGAATTTGGGGAGGAAGGTGATGACATTGAACTTCGTGGTGCTGACATAGTTGTCGCAGAAAGCCCCCTCCTTGTCATTTGTCATCGGATCGTTCAGACGCACGATGCGTTCCTTATCCACCTGCTGCATACCCTTGCGCTTGGCCATCATGCGGTCCAAGTCCCGTCGGAATAGGCGATAGCTCCGCTTAGCGCCATCCCAGGGGGAATCCTTTGGCGTTCTGCGGCTCTGCCCAGCAGCACCGCCTCGTAGAACGGATGCGCGCTTTCCGCCGCCGCCGCCGCCAGAGGACGGGTAGGCATCATGTGGACCAAGCTCGTCGTCCGCCTCAATGCTGGTGAATCGCTGAGAACCGCCTGTCATATATTTATCGGAAAAGGGACTGTGCGAGTCTTCTCCGTAGCCTGCCGGGGTTGCAGCTGCACCTGCAATAGGAAGTCCGCTATCTACGCTGGCGAAGTTATTTCTTGACACTGGCGGACGCAAAGAGCTTGCTCCGTCTGATTCTCCCCACTGATCGTAGCGCGGCTGTTGCGCTGCGGCGGGTGGGTAGGATGAGTTTGTGGTCTGTTTGCCGGATGAGGCGCCGAAGCCGAAGTCGTCATAATCGTCTCCCATCAGATCGGATGCGTCGTCTGCATCGACGAGGACGTGGGAAGCGCCTGGTCTTGAGCCATGGTTGGCAGCGTTCGCACCTGTTGTCTGGTAGCTGGAGCTGGGTCCGAGGCCGAGAGAGTCGGTGCTGGCGAAGGGATCTTGCTGTGGGTGCCCGCGAGAGCCGCCGTAACCGCTCGCCATGGCTTGGTAGATGATTCAGCACAAGATCTGTGCTTTGAATGGCGCGCGCAATCGATGCTTTCGTCGTTGTCGTCGTTCCTCGCTGTGAGGGAGAGATGCAGAAACAGTTCGGTTGGCTGCGGACGGCTGTGCGTTTCCAAAACGAGCGAAGGTGGTGGCCGGCACACGCGGACCGAGGAGCCGGTGATGGTAGCCATCCTGGACTCACGCAGCGAAGGTGACGATCATCTGGACGACAGCCAGCCTTTGATCTCGCTCCCTCTTAGAAGCTCGCCAACGATGTCGATCCGCGCCACGGCCCGCTTGCTGGACCGCACAAAGTACGTCAGCTCGCACGAGTACACTTACAAGGAAGGTCGCACACCCTTCTGGCGCAAAGTACGGGAGGTGGTGAGTAGCATCTTCACGCGCTTCCAAAGCTCAAAAGGCACATGTATGCTGACGATGACTCTGCCTCACTACCCGCTCTCAAGCTTGCGATTAACCCTGAGATCAGCTCAGGTCTCCCTGATCCGGTCCGGAACCGTTACCCTCAGCCTGGTTCACGCCCTGAGTACGCCGCGACCACCCCTTCCAAGGCCTCCGACATTGCCAACAACCTCTATGACACCCGTGATGTCCGCCGCAAGTACCCTCGTCTGGAAATGATCACGCAAAAGCGCCTTACCCAGCTGCTTCTCGCAAGCCCCAACCCTGACGGAACCAAGTCGTGAGTCGGCCAAACCTTCCCTTTTTTTTGGATGTATGCTATTCAGTTGCCTCTGACCTTCGTATCTGTGTCTTTTGCCAAAACAGCATCCTACCTCCGGAGGAAGGCGCAAGTAGCACTGCTCTGACTGTCCCTTCCGACTTGTCCGCGCCTTCCGCATTCACCGATGTCCTCAAGCAGGCCCACTCCGTTCCCGCTACCACCTCGTCTGCATCGGCGTCTTCGCAAACCACCTTCTACACACCCTCAAACCTGCCTCCCCTCCCTCCCTTCAAGCGACCGAGCCTCGTCAAGCAAAAGGGAGCAGTGCCTCACGATGAGCACGCTTACTATCCGGCAGAGAACTACGCTTGATCATTAGTGTCTCGAACGGCAACCATCTGTAGTGCTTCCCTGGAGCAATGCAAAGTCCATTTCTAGAGTTACACGATCGTCAACGGTTGAGAACAGTCCATCCTTACTTTTGAGAAGCTTGCATACGAGGCATTTCACTTGTCTCAGCCTCATGGTGATGCCAGACATTCGATGGCTACTGCCTCGGCTGTGGAGTACCTCGTTTCCCCCGCCCGATGCGCTGTCCCACACACAGACCACATCATTGAGCACAAGTAGCGGAGGTCAACCTCAGCGCTCCCACGACAAACGACGCCCTCCTCTACCTCAGCCCAGCCGTGATGTCGCGCTCCGGTCCCCGCGACGTGCGCTCCAGGATCCGGCACCAGAATGCTCAACTCGGCGAAGGCACGGAGCGGCATCAACCATCCGCTCAGCATCAACCATCGCCAAGTCAGCAATACTTCCTCCAGCAACAGCAGCAGCAACAACTACAGCAACAGCAACAGTATCAACAGCAGCAACAGCAGCAGCAGCAGTATGCGGATGGGAACAGCTACAATACCTACGACTCATACGGCCAGCCCAGCCAACAGAGTTACAGTAATGCGTACCAGCCTCATAGTGCCTCAGAGACTCAGTATGGCGGTCAAAGCTCGCATTCGGCTAGTGGTTACGGCAACGTGCCCAGCACTGCTCCATCACTGACCAGCCGGTCTGGAATGGATGCGCGGTCGTACAATGCCAGTAATGCGGGCAATGGAAGCGGGGGTGACTCCGCGTCCGGCGGGAATGGACCTCTCCGACCTGCCAGGTCCGTCCGAAGGCCACTCCAAGCTCCATCCATCGAACCTCGCGCTGCCTTCCCTCCGAGGACAACAGGTGCCGACAGCGTCCGGTCAGATGCCATGGGCGATCCTCGCGGCTATCCGTCCTCTGTGCCTTACCGCCTGCAAACAGTGGAGGACGACGACAAGGAAAGTGATGAGCACGGACGGTCTGGCGACTACGAAGTCATGGAGGATGAGTCGCCCGCAGCTCCTCTTTCCCCGCAGCTCGGCTCTCTCACCAAAGCCAAGTCACCTCAGGTGCTGGACTCGGCGCTGTCTGCTCTCAGTGCTGCCGCTCGGAAACAGCAGGCAAATCGTGTGATGCGCGGGACGACAGCGGAGGAAGAGACGCATAGGAGAAGGAATGAACGGAAGATCAATGAGATGCGCGAGGTTCAGGCGCGACCTGTCGATCATTACATGAGCCATAGGGATGAGGGCGCCTTCAGACACATCAATGGTGAGTGTTAAAGCGTGGTCGAGCGAGAGAAACTCCAGCTCATTCAGGTCATTCACAGCCGTTTTGCGGAAGACGAAGGCAGAGTGGCCGCTCTTTGGCGAGGATGAAGTGAGTCATGTCTGTGTCAAGACTTCAGTTCGCGGAGGCTGATGTTACTCTTCCCCAAAGTTCAATCATGTCGCCATGGCATTGTCACTTCTGGACAATAGCTCACTCGGTTCAAGCTATGACATCTTTAACGACATGAAGAACACCTTGGAGCATGCACTGCAGGGGACCGTAGACGGTGAGTTTGTCTGTCCAAATCCAGCATTGTTTCCCATTGCTGACTTCGGAGTCCCGCACAGACCACTACGAATCTTTTGCGACCGCAATCACAAACCACAACAGTGTCCTGTCCGCATTGGCCGCGGCGCAAACAGGAGTTCAGGCGGCGGCGAAAAGACTACGTGACTCGCGGGAAGCACTTGGAGTGCGAAGGGCCGACCTAGTCCAGATGTGGCAGCGAGCTCAATCAGTCAAAGAGGCGATCCGTCTTCTGGACATCCTGGACAGTCTGCGCGCTGTTCCTGAGCATCTCGAAACACTTATCACCGAGAAGAGATTCCTTCAGGCCGTCAACCTTCTCATTCGAGCCCTCAAGACCATAGAAAAGCCGGAAATTGAAGAGATCGGGGCAACTTCCGACCTGCGAGCGTATCTCAAGGGACAGGAGACGGCCATCCTCGACATCCTCATTGAGGAGCTTCACAATCACCTGTACCTCAAGAGTTCGGCATGCGAGGCGAGGTGGAAAACATACATCCCCGGACAAGAGAAGCTTCCCGATGTTGAGTTCGGAATCGATGTTGAGAAGATTGATACAGCAGGTCCATCATCACAGCGTCCCTCGGGCTCGTCAGACGGGCCGGACAAACTCGCTCGATACCTTCAAGCCCTGGATCAACATCCGCACTTCAACACTGTGCCGGACACAGAATTTGCCGAACTTGGGATTCCTGCCAGTGCATCAGCTAGGGGGAGCTTCTCCCACGAGCTTTTCCCACAGTCAGGCGCTGGTGGTGTTACTGCTTCGAAGAGCGTCGACAGCGCTTTCTCTCTCGCCGCGGGCAACGATGGACCGACTTTCTTCGACTCTAATGCGACCATTGACCACTACGAGAAGAACCCGGAGATGGACAGCTTCCTGTACATTGAAATGATTCTGGAGAGTTTGGCGAAGCTCGGAAACCTCGGCTTTGCTTTGGATGTCGTCAGTCAAAGACTGCCTATCGAGCTCCACGCGTTGGTAGATGCTACAATTGATCAAGTAGACCAAAGGTGAGTCACAGCTGAAAGCACACATCTCACTTATTCTTTATCAAGCCCTGACAGCCTATCTCCCCCAGAAACACTGCATTGAGACCATTCTCGATGACACTGCGACCCGAGTCTCTGATACTCTCCTCGTCCTCTGCCTTGGCGCGATCTTTCGCACCAGATCCTTTAAGCAAGACCGACTCCTTCCGTAGCTCGTTCTCCAACGTCGTTGGTGATCGGCCACTCAGCACCATGATGCGAATGACGGCTGTGGAGTCAAACGCTTTACAACGGGATACGGAGACGATGAGGGACCTGTTCTGGACTCTCTTCTCCAAGATGGATGCAGTCTTGCAGGGGCACAGAGTGTTGTACGAGGTTGTGACACGTATCGTCCAGCGCCGACCTAGTCGGCATTATCCAGATGTGCGGGATGTAAAGACGGCACCGTTGATGGAGGTGTGGAAGCCGATCGAGTCTGAGGTGAGTCCACATGTTTCGATGTCATCTGCGTCTACCTGCTGACCTGTTCCGCCACTTGTGATAGATTCGGATCTTGTTGCATGACCATCTGTTGGATGAAAGTCAGAGTTCGTCTGCAGCTCGTAATGCGTCAATCTCGGTCAATGAAGTGTTGCGAGAGGGGAAGTTCGGACGCGATCGCAGCAAGGTGGGCACCCGTTGATCGCTGGTACGGATTAAATCAGTCCCTTATGCTAACATAATCTCAATACTTCCTACCACAGCGACTGTTCAAGGTTGCTGATTCAACCGTAAAGAATGGCAGAAAGGAGTGGTCGGGGCCCTTGCGGAAGCACGAACAGGCACTCACAAATACCCTGCGCGAATCTATTCCAGCATTGATGGTCGCGTCTGCAGGAAACGCGCAGGGTGCTAATAGCGCTGGAAACAGCAACGGCAACGGCATCATGGACAACGCTCAGGTTCATCAGCACATCATCATCTCCTCAATCCGCTCGGAGAGTCAGCAACATACAGGGATGGGCCATCGATTGCTCGTCAAGCCGGATGCTTTCAACGTTTCAGTCCTCTTCCAGCCCACTTTAGCCTTCCTGGAGCGTGTGGCCGTAGTGATACCCAGCGAATTGGCCGGCAAGAATGCCACCAAATTCGGCGGGTTCGTGGAAGAATTCGTCCAAAGGATTTTCTTGCCTCAATTGGAGGATCGTGTGCAGAGCTTGTTTGTGGCTGCTACACATGGTGAGTATCTGAAGAATGCGATTCTGACAGAATCCGTTATCTGACGGATATTTTGTGACTTTCTCAGGGCTCGACGCGTTCCAAGAGGATCCCGCAACCCGTCAAATTGCGCGAAAGCCGATTGTCAAATCGGTTGGCAATGTCATCGTACTCATCGACAGCCTATACTCGATGCTTCGTGCCACACCTTTCCACAGAGAAAGCGTAAGTCGACAGTGTGCTCGGAGTTGCGCTTGCTAATCTGGTCTGACATATTGGTTTCGTTCCACTACAGTATTCTCGCCTGATCATCCAGACCATCGTTCAATACTATCAAAGATGCAACGAGCGATTCCGAGGTATGTAGTGGAGCTGTAGGTCCGACTGACCCAGCTTTATCTGACAGAATGAATCCCTCACAGAGCTTGCCGCAGCAGAGATGGACCTCAGCGGCCGTGTCGTACCCCCAGATGGGCCCTTCGCACTGTCAGCAACATGGGCGCAACGACCTGAGCTCAACGCCTGCCTGGTAGATCTACTAAACTCAGACCTCGAGCCTGACCGGATAGAAGAGCTACAAGCACAGGAGAATCGCTTCGAGATGACCTATGCGCAGAAAGCGGGTGGGATCAAATTGTCGGATTTGATCACGTCTCGGAAACGTATGAATGCTCTAGCAAACTTGCATCACAGTTTGGTGAGTAGTCAAGATGGAAACTGAGCTGCAGCGCAAGAATTGTGTACTGAAGATGGTTTTCGATTAGCGCTTCTTCATCGAGCATACCAGCCGGCTAAAAGCGTCGGACGACAAGGTCAGGACGGTAGCTACACCTGCAGCAGTGAGTACATTCTCGACACATAGGTTGAGCGATATCGTAGTGCTGAACGTTCGTGTTATCGCAGAGATTGTCTATCATGGGCCGAGTGGGTGTCAAAGCAACCTCGGACGACCTTCACCTGCCGATGAGCCCAGACATGGCCCGCCGCTTTGAGGCCCTCCCGAACACGTATCGACATCTTGGTCATGTGATTCTATTCACTCTCCGACTTGAGCTTCGAGCTCGTGCGATCCACTATATTGACTTGGCTCTGTCAGAGGTGCGTTTTTGCACATTTTCGCTAATGATTGTTAGAAGCAGAGCTGACGCCAACTTTGCTTTACTATAGGGCACATACCTTGTAGACAGCAGCACGTTGGAGCCCGACTCGCACGTCGTCGACCTCAATGCCGACCTTGCCTCTTGCGATGATGTCCTGATACAGGCTCTCGCACCCGAACAACACAGGTGAGATTGCTCTTAAAGTATCGCTTGGCCACTCATGTTCTGAATGCCGTCTTCTACATTGTCAACAGGCTTCTCTTCCAGGGCCTCGCATCCTTGATGGACTCGCTGTTGATCAGTGGCGTTCGGCGAGTCCGAGCGATGAACAAGTACGGGATCACAAAGATGTTAAGGAACATCATGGCTTTACAACAGAATCTGAAGAACATCGTGGAGAGTCCGCTTGAGGTGGACTTCGAACGGAGTCGGCGGTTCTGGGAGCTACTGGGCAAGGAGCCGGATGTAGGTTTTCTTCAGCATAAGTTCGATGCCCTGAAGATCATCCTGCTGACGTTTTGAGATATTATCCCTTACAGAAATACGTCGATGCAATCAAGAACATGGCCAGTCGCCACTCTTTCGAAGAGTACAAAAGTGCTCTTCACCTGATGCTGGGACTCGAGAACGCCAATCCTGCTGCTTCCACGAGCGACGGGCCCATCCCATCCAGCTTCTTGGGTGCAGGAACAATAGGGACGGGAAATAGGGATGTGTCACGGCAGAAGTACAATGAATATCGTGAGTGCTTGTCCCAGATCGTATAGACCCTTGCTAGTGCTGAACTTGTCTCCCATTGATCGTGCTCCGCCAGTCATTGAGCTGCACGAGATTGTGTCCGAGATCAGCGAGTAGCGATCGCACGCGGAACAAGAAACCCAGCCCCTTCTCCCCGGCCGCCTTGTCACGGCTGCCCCCATCCCCAATCATCTGTATGACTACGCTCACCTTCTACATAATCCATCTTCCCGCTTGCATCCCGTCTGCGTGTTGGGTGATGCTTTGCAATGAGGTCGCCACGTGGCAAGATTGCCACGTTTTTTGGGTTAAGCACGTGACTCATCGCCCGGTGAACGTGTGAATTTTAAACTCCGCCGTCTTTTCGCACAGCAGGATTCTGCGCGACCTCGACACTTGCCTCACTTACCCGCTGCTCGTCCATCACTCAACTCGATACGCGGTCCACTTCCACACGCCCCTCCCCCAACACCAAACACACAGCACAAGATGACGAAGCGCACCGTGAAGGCCGGCATCACTGCCAAGTACGGTACCCGTTACGGTTCCTCCCTGCGTCGGTCGATGAAGAAGATCGAAATCTCGCAGCACTCTCGATACACCTGCACTTTCTGCGGCAAGGACTCGGTCAAGAGGAAGGCTGTTGGAATCTGGGAGTGCCGGAGCTGCAAGAAGACCATTGCTGGTGGTGCATGGACTTTGTCGACCACTGCGGCGGCAACAGTGCGCAGGTGAGTTACAACTCTTTAGGATTCCTTTCTCTCTTTACTCTTGCCAGGCAGAGCGGATTGGCCGGCTGGAAGGATATGCAGAGGATCAGGTGGACAGGATTGGCTTGGAGATGCGGTTGAAGGAAAGGGGTCCTGCTCGCTGCTACCGGAGCGAAACTGCGACTTCGATTTTAGCGGTTGCGGAACCCTTCTACGTTCGCATTACTTCACGTTCTGGCCTTCGGAGCGCGCCTGTTCCAATTGTCGACCTCGGCGGACGCCTGCGAACGAGCCTCGTCTCCCGTAATCGGAAACGAGCGCCGATCAATGCAGTGTCCCTAAGGATGCGGACGAGAGGGGCTTAGGGCGGCCTCGCACATTCGCCCACCGCCTCATTCGTGGCTAACAGACACCGGGCCGGGCCAGCGGATAAAGGAAGGCGATAGATGCTGCAAGGGTAACCTAGTTGGGGAGTGCATCTCGGAACGGAGCTGGGAGCGGCTTGAGCTGGAGTGGATCTGTCCAGGGGCGGATTTGGCATTTCCCTTTTCTCTTGCTCGAGTAGACGAGCGGTTGCGCTGACCATCATCATTTCTTCCTCCATCCCTTCTTTCCTCTCACAGCACCATCCGTCGTCTGCGTGACCTGAACGACGCATAAACGGCTCCTCTCCGAGTTCGGGAGGAATCGGGGCGACATCTTCTACTTTTCCACACACTCGCAACGCATCTACACATCGAAGGGGCGGTCGATTCAAATCAACCAATTCCCTCTCTGCATACATCGCAACTCTCTCCCCCCTTTCGCCTCCCCCTCTCACAACATGTCATATGCCACTTCTCTCACTTACGCTCACGCAAGTCGAACACTCATCGCATGAGGCTTCGCCGTCTCTCATTCTCACACCCTCTCGCATCGTCTTGGCCTCCAGGGTCAATAAGTCTTCTCGGGCGGCAATGCTGCGGAGGTCGCAACGGGCGTCACACATGCGATCACCACAAGCTTGCGGGAAGTTGCAGAGAGACGGAGCATCTATGCCAGGTTGGATTTGGACACTGAGGCGGATTTGAACGCAGGGGAGGATATCTAAGTATGCTTTACAGCCAAAGGAGAGGTGTTGAAGTCTTGGTAACGACCTTTTCGAGAAGAAGGAAAGGGAAGAGGAGCTGCCCACAGAAGGGCGGGCACCGATGATGATGAGGTCGATCCTGCGACTCGCCCAGCGCAGGAGAAAGGATGACAGGAAGAACGACAAAGTCGAGATGCGGGTAGCATTTTGAATTGAAGATGTAAATGTATGCTGAGTGAGAGTTAGCGTCGCGCCAGAATCCGAGATCCTTGGGGGTCGGTTGAGATATTGTCCGAGAATGGTAAGGAGGGAGAGAGTCCCACGGCTGATTGAAGTGAGACGTTTATTTGCAGAGGACGGCATCCATCTATAATGTACTTGGGGCCCCTGGACGCGGGAGGTGTGGAGGCGACAGCGAGGAAGATTCAGTCCTTGCCCTCGGACGAATCTCGTTTCCGATTCCTGCCCGGCTCTCGGGGTGAGGCCGCGCGTGCTCCACTGCTCCCAACTCCGGGCCCAAAGTACGATCCCACTCCTGACATGCCATTCCCACTCCCTCCTGCACCACCAGCTCGAGAACCGGGCGTACCGAGGCCCACACTCGCGATACCCGTCGAAATTGGTGCGAACCCATCTCGCATACCAGACCCGACCCCACCGCTGCCTTCTCCTAGATTCCCACCGGTCCCACCAGATCCCGAGCGCGCATGAGGTGTACCTGGCAAACTTCCAGGCCCACCTCCTACTCCCGCACCACTGTTGGTCGACAAATTGAGCGCAGGCGATGCCGTGCGCGCGATGAGCCCGCCGCTCTGCGCCCTGAGAGCAGAAGCAGAGGCGGACGACATGAACACTACAGGTTGCGCCTGTGCTTCTTCGTCCGGAACATGCTGAGGACCCGGTGAGAGGATCGCGTCCGTCAGACTGGCTATGGCTCCGTTGACCGTGTTCGCCGCTGAGGACGAGCCTGCTCCTGCTCCGACATTGGTGCCGGAGGCCATGACGTTCATGGGCACTGTGTTGCCAGAGTCGGCGCCTACTTGGGTACGACGCGTTCCGAAAGCTGAACCTGGGCGGGAGATGGAGGGTCCGGCGGAGAGGGGTGCTGGGGCTGAGTTGCGGTACGGGTAATTTTGTTCCATGGCGATGCGCATTTCGTCCGTCAAGAAGACTGCGGAGGGTCGCATAGATCTTTCAGTGTGAATGGTATAAAATGGATCAGACTGCTCTCCACAGACTCACAGTAGAAGCATAGCGTAGCCAGACATCCGCCCGCTACGAGGTCGATGAGGTAGTGATGCATCAGGTACATCGTGCACCAATACAGCCAGAAGCAGTATGCCCAGTAGAACACACGCGTATCAACCCGCAGGCGACGGCGGAAGAGGTTGAGCGCGATGGGGAAGAAGTAGGAGCAGAAGAGGGCCTCGATTGTTGCGCAGCCGGCGTGGAGGGAAGGGAAGGCGCCAAAGGGGACGGGCGCGTTGGAGAAAGTGAGTGTGTATCCGTGTCCGTGGAAGAGAGCGTCAATTCGAGCCAGACCGGCAGGTGAACCTTTCATAGAATAGTTCGCTGGAGTAAGACCTTCACGAAGTTCGTACCCTGTTCGAGCGCATGCAGTGAAGCGGAGCGGTCAGCTGATGGAACCAGTCAACGCAGCCAAGCGACAAATGAAGGCCACTCACAAGGAGGTGCGCAGGGCAGGAGTACTTGAATGAAGACGCCGATTATGTTCATGAAGCCGAAAGCTGTAGCGAAGAACTTTACGGACCCTGGCGGCCCGAACACAAAGAGACAGGCCGCGACGACGAAGGGAGCGACGAAATGGATGACACCATATGGAAGCCAGGCGAGGATGTCGAGGATTGGATGGCCGAAGCGAGTGAGAATATCTGAGATGTTGGCGCCGTACCAGATCGTCTCGAGAGTAGGCAGTAGACTGACCCAAATATGCGGCCGTGCGGAAGCGGGAATGAACTTGGCGGAGTAGAAGAAGATCAGCCAGGTGAAGATCGGGGCTGCGGGGAGGAAGAATTGTGATGTGATGGGGATAAGGATTGTGGTGCCGTAGAGTATAGGGATGGCGAGTTTGAGTGGGAAGCTGGGCACGGTCATGGTCCACAAGCTGAAAAGGGCGAAGGAGAGCATGATTGCGTATTTGACCTTTTCGCCCCTGCTCAAGTGGTAGGCGCGCAATCTTCGGAGGTTAAGGGAGGGTGATGTTGAGGTCTCGAGACGGGTAGATGCTGTGAGGATGCGGGCGAGGATGTAGGCGATGGAAGCCGGGCATCGCCTGCGGAGGCGAGCCATGGTTGCAGAATGGGAGAGTGATTTCGCAGGATGTTGAGGGGATGATCCTGCCGCTGCTGATCTACTTGACCCGTTCATCGCACCTGATTCGCCTGATGCTGATCCTGCGTCCGCTCCTACTCCCATCGCAGCATTTCCTGAAGATCGTGATCCTGTTGCGTCGGTGATGCTTCCCGAAGGTTTTGGAGTGACGGGCCGTGATGAGGTATATGGTAATGAGGAAGACGGCACTGTCGCAGACTGAGATGAAGCTGAAGCTACCATTGCCGCTCCTCCGCCGCTTCCTCCTGCTCCTGCTCCTGTTGATGCTCCGCTGGCATCTCGTGAGGAAGCCATCGTTGCTCAGAAATGGTCCGCCGCGTAAGTCGCAATCACGTCTCTGTCCGTGTCTCTTGTTTTGATATTCCACGCGGAAACTTGTGCTCAGTCGCGTCGGTGTTCCCTAGACAAGTGCGTTTGGTTTGCGAGTGTCGGCGATGCTGTTGTCGATGCGCTCGTTCTCAAGATTTTTTAGGCTCAGCTTGAGGCTGCGCGAGGTGGTGATGGTGGTTTGGGGGGTGGTAGCGAGTGCACGTGACTGCAGTATCCCACGTGTCCGCCACGTGGGTTTCGGTCCGGGCTCCCGTCGCCATCTGTACCCGACACCTCTATCTGAAGTCTGATCTGACAGCTTGAAGGATTTCTGGGCCCAGCACGTATGTATGCCGAGGTCAGAAAAGCGGTTGTTTCGCTGACTTGGAGGATCTTCGGTCGATGCTAATCCGAACACCTCTGTGCTTCTTTGCGGAGTTTCCCAAAGTACAGAACCGGATCTCGGGAACGGCGGCGATGGGTGAGGCGGTGAGGCAGGACGAGTTGAACGGGAAGATGTCTCATCCCGAGCGCACGGAATGGAATCTCAGCAAGACAAGACATTGGCCCGCAGTTATGTACGACGAGGACGACTCACGACACCCCTGGGCCCTGGCTTCGCTGTGTCTAAAATACATGCCGACGGCCAGCTTCTTGGTCATCATCCGTGCTGAGCCTTTGGCTCTCGAGAGGTCGCGTGGGCGGGTGGGTGGATTCGGCAGCGTGAGCAGTGGCAGTGCTGTGTGCCAAGGTTGTCGTCCCACCTACCTTTCTCTGCTGGCAGATTGGAGCTCGGCTCTGGGCCAAATTGATGGAGGATCCAAGAACGCAAGGGATCCGGAAAGCGTTTCCCAAGGTCCAATCTCCGACTGCTTAGACATCAGCGCCTCAAAGGATAGTTGAAGGGGAGGAACGCGCGCTAGGTTGATCCGCAGCTCTTCGACATCATCCGCAGGCATCTGCAACCTGCGTCCTCTCTGCCTGAACTGACACACCTCTGACTATCTGACTGCTGCCGTGAATTCCTCCTCCAGCTCCAGATGATGACCGAGTGACACTTTCACAGCCGCGACCTGATGCCTGATGTGTTACGAGTACAGGCTGACGCGTTTGACATGTCTTATTGTCCCCTCCCATTGTCTTCCCTTATGCGCCCACAGATTCCGCAGTGACACAAGGCAATTCACTCATCTTCTTGTTCGCAACAGGTATCGCCGAAACGCTGGTGCTGTTCTTCTCGTCTGCTATATATAGCCGCAGTCCGTTTGCTCAATCTTTGCCCTCCTTCTGTCCCCCCCTCCTTCTCACGTTCCGCCGAGGTCCTGCCTTCCAATCGCTCGGTTCCCTTTGTTACACATCGACTTCACCTTGCATTCAGGAGTGCGTCGTTGCCCTCGCACAACCAAGTCGAAGATCCCAATGTCGGAACACTACCATTCGTCTACGCTTGTCTGCAAGGCGGCCACACTTTCTTCGAACGTCGAGGCAGAGATGGCGCAGTCAAGCCATGCTTCCACAACACTGCCACTGGATTCGGATCATACCAACACCAGTTCTCGAGACTCTCTATCTTCCGTCTCGTCCAGCTCAACCAGCTCGAGCTTTCCGGGCGACCTCGCCCCAGGCACAAACACCGCCCTCGGCCTTGGTATTTCCTGTCCTCTGCCGCCGCCTCGTCCCGGTCGAAGGCGTGCCAAAGTCAGCTCCACTTCACCCAATCGCGGCACAATCGAATTGATGTCGGACGAACATGCCCAGAGCAGCGCATCTTCACAATTGGCTGCCCCTTCCGGGAGGCGAGAGTCTTCCATCCCACCAAAACACTTCGACAAGAACGGCACCTTGGCTAGCTCTCGACCCTTCGATCACTGGGGAGATCCATTCTCTGCACCTTCCGCCCTGCAAAAGGAAAACTCAAAGGCCGTACCCTCCTTCTCTCTTTCTTCCATTTGGCAACCCAAGTCAACCGATATCTATGAATATCCATCGGTGCCTATCGATCACACCACACCTTACTTCATCCGGAGAGGAGATGCCTCCGCTAGTATCATGGACCAGAACTGGGAATCTTCTCCCCATCTGCTTCCCAACGGGATGCTGCACCTCCCTGTCGTCACTCAGTCACCCCGCCTCTCCGATGGCTGCGACGAGCACTCCAGTTATGGGCGGACTTCATCTCGTCAAAGTCAAGAGATTTCGCCTTTGCTAGATGTGAGGAGATCAAGCGTTCATTCTCTCCGACACACCCTCAGCACCGATTTCGACGCCCTCTCCAAGAGGGACAACAGCACGACAGAACTTCGAAAGTCACTCCGAAGGATGGTCTCCAACGTCACCTTGAACTCATTGGCGCCTGCATCCACTCGACTCATGCCCACGCATCTCTCCACCAGCAGCTACATCTACTACCGAGAGCCTAGGCCCAGCGGGATGGAAGAGGAGACCGAGGATGAGGTAGCAGGCAACGAGGTGAAAGAGCAGAAGCATGCTGCATACATCCAGCAGGCATCCTTGCTCTCGCCACCTCTCGACAACGACGCCAAGCTGCAAGGAGCCCAGAGCATCAACAGCTTGATGGACGGCGCTGCTCAAACTCAGGCTTCCGCAAAGAGCATTGACAACGTAATCAGCTGCAACGAGAACGCCAACTCTCATGATCCTTCTTCTGGACGACTCGAGGGGATGCCACTCATGTCCCCAATGCCTCCTCGCCGACCAAAGCAGAAGGCGAGCACAAGTCGACTCCGCGCATCGACAGGCAACGGAGCAGCACCAGAAGGAGAAGTCGATCCTAGCTCTCCAACTATCAACCGCATCAAGAAAGGTCGATCGTCGTCTACTCCTCACAGGTGTTCCCGTCCCTCAACCTCGACATTCGGTCCCGGAGGAACTATTTGGGCCTTCGGCGCTCAGCCGCCCGGCGAGGCGGAAGGCTCGACAACCCGTGATCTGAAGCAAGTGGTCGATGCTTTAGAACACCAGGCTCGGCTCGGAGAACGAGGGTCGATCTGAAATGCGCCCTCGTTCGTCAGTCATCGCTTCTGATTGCCATCGCCGACATCATCCACCACCACCGCCGCCACGATCCTCAACATCTTCCACATCATAGTCACGGTCACAGTCACCGCCACCGTCTGATCATCGTCATCACCACCGTCACCATCACCACACCACATGAACCCTCCCCTATGCAAATAGTTAATCGTTCACAGGGAAAGAAGTCACCGGCGTCACCCAAAATGCTACTCTCAAGTCAAAAGGCAAGGAACATATACATAACAATCCCACTGCTACTCGCCATCATCTCCTCGGTAATCTGTTCCATTCCCCATCCGCATTCAACCTGGAACGAACGGGCAGGCGCAGAGAGACAAGACCACCATCTTTTGTGAAGGGACACCGAAAGGCGGGAGGGAGATCTTCCCGCCAGCAAGGGCCCGCAACTCGATTGGGCCGGCTCAACGTCAGTCGGGCAAACCTCGCCCCTCAATCCAATTCCTCCACCACAATCTCCAGACCGACTCCAGGGTCCTAGGTTCATCATGTCACCATATTCGCAAATCTACCATCTCCACCAACCTTTCAGCGCGCCCATGCTGGCACACTCCCCTTCGCAACACGCACATGATGCGCACAATACCCCCTCCTACAAGCACCACTCTTACAGCCCATTCTCTCTCCCTCTCTCCAACCTTGCCGGAAACCAAATTTCAAAGTCACTTGTACCCTCGCTTTAGCTGCTATCTCTCCGCTCTTTTACATACTGGGCTGGTGAATGTTAATCTTCGTCAACAGCCGCTCTGCTGGTGTGAATTTCCAGCTCGCAAGCCGAAGTAAGGGGAAGAGTTACCGGTTACATCTGAGAACTGGAAGATGGTAAGGATAAGTTAGGATTATGAGCGCGGTACATGATGTCGAGCATCTCCTCGAAATTGGACCTTGCCAACGTCTGGTCCGGATCTTCCTGCCCTTGCTCCTTCTTCTGCTGCGTCGCCGTCGCCGAAAGCTGTAACATCGCCGAGAAGAGACACAAGACGACGTGATGGTTGGCGAAGACGTCCTCCTTCTGGAATTCCGTTCGCCAATCGTACTGCTCCAACTCGAGTTTGGCCAAATTCGCTCCGCTCAGCTCCCGCTTCTTGTCTTCATCCCCATCGTCGTTGCTCGGAGGACTGCTGGAAATACCTTCGAGAGTCTTGACGAATTCCTTCCCCGGCTCCTCTTCGCGGAGCTCGCGCTTAAAGAACCGGTTGGGGGGTCCGAACATTTCGAGCAATGCAAGAGCTTTCTTCTTTGCCTCTTCAGAAATGACACAGAGGCCAAGGTGTGTCTTGATGCTCGGCACAGAGGGTCCCACCTTCCCAGCATCGTGGGCTTGCTTGACGATAGCTTGCCGTTCTTGGGCGTCGAGGCTTCCCTCGCCCCTGTGGTTCCTTTTAGATTTCTCGTCCTTGACAAGGGTCCCATTTCTCCCCGCTGCGGATCGCGCGGCTGCCTGTCGCCTCAGAGCCACTTCTGGAGGGACCTCAGATTTTGGCCCTTTTGGCCTTTGCCGACGCCCAGAAGACGAGGTGCGCTTGCCGCCTTTGCTGGGCATGATCCGTGTTCGACCTTGTCTCGCGTGTTACGGAGGTGGTGGTGAAGGAAGTGTATGAGATCGCTGTGGCAGAAGGGACGGGGTGAAGTGCGAGGAAGGGCAGGGAATGAGGAGAGAAAGAGCAGGCGGACGCCGGACATGCAGCCGTGTACGCGTGTAGCGTGAGCACTCACAGCACATGAGCCGCTGAGCCCCGCGAGGGGACTGAGCGAAAGGCTTCGGAAGATGCCAGCAGGCGAGCAAGCAAATAACAACCCGAGCCAAATGGTCCTCAGGAGGGTCTCGTGTCGAGACTACACCATCTGAGCAATATTGATGATCTATTTCTTTGCAGTTGAGGCGACGTCAAGGAAGGAAGAAGAATACAGCCCCGCCAACTACGTAGCCCGAACGACGTGAGCTCAGAAAACCAGGGCCATCTTCGTTTTTCCGCGCAGGGTGTTCTTGTCCTTCTCTACACCGATGTCGACGACGCACTTGTCAAATACGCCAAGGGTGATGTCTGTCCGCGCATACCGAACGTGAAGAGTCAAAAGGTCAGCAATCGGGTTTCAAACGTTCGTGGCTGAGCAGACCAAACTTTGCTACGTACCTTTGGATGTGCCTGTGGCCGAGCTGGGTAGGGTGACCTGGTAGTTGTCCGCATCGAGCTGGCACTCTTGTTGGAAAGTAATGAGGCCTTCCAGTCCGTACCTGTAAAACAAGAAGGGGAGGACGTCAGACTCGAGTGGACCTTTCGGAAATCCTAGCATACTTCAACCAGGCTCACGCATGCACATAAACAGCCACACCGTTCCGGAACACCCGAACGACATAAGCCTCTTCGCGCAACTTGACATTCCCCTTGCCCAACTCAGCACTCCCGCCCTTCTCCTCGTTCTTTCGCCCGATTGCAAGTCCCACGTAGAAGTCGATACTCGCCCTAGCAGCCATCTGGGCCGACCGATGACGCTTATTGACCACATTAAGAACGCGATCAACATGCTGTCGACTGTGCAGACTCGCATGGAGCGGGTCGTAGTTGATGCTCGCTGCCAATTGGCGATGGGCAAGGACATCGGCATAACGTCGGATGGGCGAGGTGAAATGGGTGTACATCGGGCAGGCGAGACCGTAATGCCCGAAGGTGGATCGGGAGACGGCGCCAGAGCAGAAGTACTCGGCGGCAATCATACATCTCGTGGCCATGATTCGGACGAGCGTGTTGAACTCCGGTTCAGCAGGGTCGATACATTCGTCCAGACTCTCCGCGAGTCGCTTGGAGGAGGACACGTCTAATTCCATTCCACGTCGCTTGCGCAGGAGGTCCTGCAACAACTCAAAGTTGGTCGGCGGAGGAGGGACGTGACGTCGCAGCACAGCCGTCTGAGGGAAAGTCTCGTAAATCCGCTCAGCGACGGAGCAGTTGGCCAACAACATGAACTCCTCCACAAGACTGTTCGTCTCCAGAAGCTGCTTCTGCTCAACGTCAATCGGACCCGACGACTCCGCGCTCTCCATGTGTATCTTGACCTCAGGACTGGCCAGATTGAGCGCTCCAGCGTTCATCCGCTTCGCCTTAAGCTTGATAGCCAGCTCATTGAGCAGTCGGACAGCCTGAGTGAGCGGGTCATTCAGCTTCTTGTCGTCCTTCCGCTTTTGCGCCGCCTCGTAGGTGAACGCTTCTTTGCTTGCAATCACACTCTTGTGGAATTGAACGTTGACAATGTCCGCAGCGGGCGTCATTTCCCAGATAACACTGAACGCCAGACGCTCCACGTACGGTCGGAGAGAGCAGAGATTGGTACCGAGGAGGTGAGGCAGCATGTCGATGCGCTTATCGACGAGGTAGACGGTGGTTCCTCGTGAAGCGGCTTCGGCGTCCATGGGGTTGTCCGACTTGACGAAGTAGGATACGTCAGCGATGTGGACACCTGCTTGGATGTTACCATTTGGAAGTGGCTTCGCATGAAGGGCGTCGTCAATGTCTTGACAGCCTGTTGTGTTTGAAGGACAAATGATGTATAAGCATAAAACCCGACTGGGCACACAGAGAAGCGACAAGAACTCACCGGGAGGATCAATACTGCATATGATCTCGTCACGCAAATCCACACGGTCCCTCCATGCCGGCCCACCCTCCTCCCTCGGAGGTACTTTCCAATTGTCTCCTTCCGGCGGCAGGCAGTCCAAGATCGCTTTGCTGAATGGCCGATACGGGATATCATTCTCAAGCAGCAGACTCTCTTGCTCCGCAGCCGTGGTCTCAGCAGCGCCAAGAGCACGAACAAAATGTCCGTCCGGGTACCGACTCGTCGCTTTCCAATCGTCCATCGCGACAAGGATCTTCTGGCCGATTAGAGTGGACGCCTGCTTCGTCCGAATCCTGATTCGAGGGATCTTGCGATCTACGGGTGAGGCAAAGAGTGTTTGAGAGCCGAGGGAGAGGACAGCAGAGCTCTGTACGGAGCTTTCGTCCACATGGGCAACGTATGAACGCCAATTACGACGAACGATGCCGACGATGCGTCCTGTGGGCTGAGGCGCGGAGGAATTTGACTTCTTCTGGTAGCTCGCGGCAACCTCCTTCTCCAGACGAATGCGCTCTTCATCAAGGTCATCTTCATTGATCCCAGCGCCGTTGCCTTCATCGTCTGAATCTTCTGGGTCATCGTTCTTGAGTGCAACTTCTGCATCGACTACGACATCAGTGGGTGCACGCCATTCGCTCTTGGGCAGCAGTTCGACGGCAACCATGTCGCCATCGACAGCGCGATTGATGGATCGCCTGCCTCGAATTAGGATCGGCTTTTCGAAACCTGCGCTTCGAACCGTCGCTTCCAAGTAATTGTAAGGACTCGCGTTGAAGTAGCCTTGGTACAGCGCTGCCGACTTGACGCCAGCGTTGAGCTCGGCGAGCGGCATGTGTTGCGGGTAGAGAGCCTCCGCGGCGCGTCCGGATGATGTCGAAGGGTCTGTGTGTCTGGCGGAAAGCAAGTCGGAGAGCTGGTCGTGATTGGGTAATCCCTTGATGTACTCGCGCACAGGCATGGCGGGCAGCCCACCTTCTTTTGCGCGACGAACGTTATCCACGTCGTCGGAGAGAAGTATGACGTCTAGCGGGGCAGCGTCTTTGGAAGAAGCGAAGGTGGGGAAAAGGTGAGAGCGGTACCAGGAAGCGGCCAGCCGTATCGCACGATCGTTGAGGTCATTGGCCGATTCGCCCGGTCTTGCCTGGACAGCTGTCTGCGCATGGAACTCGTTCCAGAAGACGTGCCATCTGCGTTCGGGTTCAGCGAGCAAGGCGAGAAGTCGTTTGTAGAGGGGCATGGAACGATGCTTGACTTCGCTCATGACGGTCTGGAGCACGATTACGTCCGTAAAGGAGGGGAGAGAGGTCGATGGGCCGCCAACCGTGTCGCTTGATCCTACTCCTTTTGCAGCTTCGGAGATGGATTCGAGGACGTCCATCTGGTGGAGGACTGTGTTGGTGTCGAGGAGGAGGTAGTGACCTGTGCCGATCTGGCTGTTGCGCATGCCCTTGGCCGAGAGAGTGAGCTTCGAGCCTGTCCCGGCACCACTAGTCTGCAGAGAAGCACATTGAGAGCAGAGAACGCTGCCGCAGGAGATGTCGGTGCGGTAGTAGGTCTCCCTGAGAACACGCAACACCTTCCCACGCGCTGTCTTGCGGAAGAACTTCTTGAGTGGTGGCAGCGCGAGACCATCTTCGTCCTCGTTGCCGGAGGTCGACTTTGCTTCGGCGCGACGCAGAGCCACGGGTGTCGAGCTCGGACGCGGCCGCTTCTGAATCGTGATTTCTGGCATTCTCCTCTCGCTGTCAGAGTATTGACCTCGATGCCATCGTACCCGTCCTCGACCTCATCCTCGCCGCTGCGAAGGATTTGGGATCGCATGCTCGGAGCGTTTCTGCCACGTGGGGGTGAAATTCTTTCGGCCGAGAGAACGCTGATGACGTCGAGCCGCCCCCCAAAGTGACTGGCTGCGTTTTGGTCCCTCCCAAGACCTCGACCACGACCGCATACATCGACAGCATTCCTCACTCACTCACCCAGGCAGCATCGCACCGACACCCGCCTGCCCGTCATGCTCGAGGGCGTCCTCGCCTCGGTGCTCAACCGCTTCCTGGCATCCTACGTCGATGGTCTCAACACCTCACAGCTGAACGTCGGCATCTGGAGCGGAGACGTCAAGTTAAGAAAGTGAGTGGGGGGAACCCTCAAATGCCGCTCAGTGTGCAGTCTTTGTGCTGATTATGATTTCCTTCGACTCACAGTCTGAGACTCAAGACAAGCGCTCTCGACAAATTCCGTCTTCCGATCGACGTAAAGGAGGGCTATCTCGGAGACCTCACCCTCTCCATTCCGTGGAGCAACCTCAAGGGAAAGCCCGTACGCGTCCTCATCGAAAACGTTTATCTTCTCGCCGCTCCAAAGAATGCGGCCGCAGACTTCGATGAGGCCGAGGAAGAGGAGCGTGCACAGGCTGCCAAGCAGGAGAAGCTCGCAAACGTAGAGCTCCTCGGTCGAAACGATCCTCAGGCCATGGGAATGAGCGCAGCGGACGCACAGAAAAACGAATCTTTCACAAGTTCTCTAATCACAAAGATTATCGACAACGTCCAAATCACCGTCCGGAACATTCATATCCGGTACGAAGACACCCTCTCCAATCCCTCTCACCCTTTCTCTGCCGGTATCACCCTCGCAGAGTTCTCCGCCGTCTCCACCGACAACAAGTGGAATCCCACCTTTGTCCAGAATACGGCAGATGGCATTCACAAGCTGGCAAGACTCGAATCTCTCTCAGCGTACTGGGACACAGACTCCACATCACTGGCCGGGTTCGACATTTCGGAGGCACAGCAGAAGTTCAGCGAACTCATTGCTCGCCAAAATGAGATTCCGGAGCATCAGTACATCCTCAAGCCCGTGACGGGAGCCGGCCGGCTCATCATGCGCCGCAAGATGGACGCAGACACTCCCAAGATGGACGCGGAGCTTCTGTTCGAAGAGCTCGGTTTCGCCCTCGATGACGAACAGTACCGCGACATTATCCTCGTCACAGACCTGTTCCAGTTCTATAATCGCCAAGCACAATACCGCAGACTCCGCCCTTCGACAAAGGAGCTGGAGGAGAATCGCGCCCGATCGCTCCTCAAGTTTGCGGGTCAAGCCATCTTGAATGAGGTACACGAGAAGCATCGCAAGTGGTCATGGGAATACTTCCGGGATCGCAGAGACGATCGCAAGGAGTACGTGACCCTGTTCAAGAAGAAGTCGCTGCAGACAGCCGCCGCAAACCAGAAGCAGGCCGGGGTGGACCCAGTTCAGAGCGACGATCATACTCGTCTTCGCGATCTCGAACGCAAGCTAGACTACAAGGATATTCGCTTCTATCGATCCATCGCTCGGCATGAACTGCGGAAGGAACGCGCCGCACAGAAGAAAGATGAACTTCAACATACCAGCGACCACGGTGCTGCTCACACACAAGGTCAGAGCGGCGGGGGCTGGCTGGGTTGGATCTGGGGAGGCGGGCATTCGACTGGGCAGCAAGGGAACCAATCTGGAGTGCTGAACGAGGAACAGCGAAAAGAGCTGTACGACGCGATCGAGTGGGACGAAAATGCTTCAAATGTTGCATTGACGCAGGCAGTCGACTTGCCGCGTGACGCTATGAAGCTTCGTTTGAAGACCCGACTGCAGACAGGCAGTCTGGCGCTGCGGAGTAATGAAAAGCGGGCCGACATTCTCTCGCTGGTGTTCGACTCGCTACAGGGCGACATGATCCAACGTGTCGACAACTTCGAAGCACAACTCTCTCTTGGCGGACTGCGCGTTTATGACAGCACAACGCCCAACTCGATCTACCAGCAACTTGTCAGAATCAAGGACCATCCGCTTGGCCTGCCGGAGAGACAGACGAGCTCCACCGAGACGGACATAAAGGTTATGGAAGCCGAGGTAAAGGAGGAAAGCGATCCCGACAATCCCTTCTTCTACGTCAAGTTTGAGAACAAGCCGTTGGACGACCGCGCCGACAATGCGCTTACACTCAAGCTGCGGTCGATGGAGATCATCTACCATCGAGGATACATTGAGAGCGTCGTCCAGTTCTTCAAGCCGCCGGAGAGCGAGCTGGAGGTCATAGGCGCTCTGATCGACGTCGCCAGTGAGACGATCGAGGGCATTCGCAAGGAAACTCGTGCCGGTCTTGAAAGTGCACTCGAAAACCACAAGACGATCGATATGGTCCTGGACATTCAGGCGCCGATCATCATCCTACCGGAAACCGTCACTTCTCAAAAGTGCCAGCACCTGGTTCTCGACGCGGGTCACATCGCAGTGCGCTCGGTTCTTGCTGATCAATCGCAGGTCAATACTGTGAAGTCAAAGCAGAACCAGCATTACACGGAGGAGGACTACAGACAGCTGGAGGATCTCATGTACGACAGGCTGTTCGTCAAACTGGAGTCGGCGCAGCTTGTCATGGGCAACGATCTCGAGTCTTGTATGCGAGGCTTGGCCGAGAAGTCGGAGGAACATAGGATGCATCTGATTGAGCGGATCAACATCGACTTCACGATTCACAACTCTATCATCCCCAAGGCGCCAAACCTGACTAAGTTCAAGATCACTGGGCATTTGCCGATGCTCAAGGTGAACTTCTCGGATCGCAAGTACAAGACGCTTATGCATATGATCGACGTTTCGATTCCTCGGTTCTCGACTCCGGATATTCCCACGAATGAAAGCATGGGAAATGGGCATCCATCAAAGCCCGACGAGAACGGCGACCAGGATCTCAGCACGCAGATTGTCCAGACGCAGCCAGGTCGACGACCGGGGATGCTTCGTGACTCTTCGCAAAGCTTGGCGGAGATCCGCCAGGAGCGTCGGAGCCGATTTGCGAGTCAGCTGCGAAGCGAGGACGAGTACCTTGTGGAGAATGATGACGAGCAGGACTTCCAGGATGCGGAGGATGCAAGTGCGGATAAGGTGAATGTGCATCAGAAGAACTTTGAGTTGCACTTTGTGGTGGATCGGCTCCAAGCTTCAATCTACAAGTCTAACTCGGATCCGAAGAAACCAGAGAAACTCCTCGTCGATGCGGTCTTTGAAGGGTTTATGTTGCATCTTGCCATATTCCCCTTCCACATGGACGTCGATGTTGGTCTGAGGTCGTTGGAGTTGGTCGATCGGATCGTCCAGCAGGACGCTGCTTTCAAACACTTGATCACGTCCAAGACCATTAATGAAGCGGGCCTGAAGAAGTCGTCTACGTCGGGTTCTACGATGGGGAAGGACCTTGTGCGGGTGAAGTACACGCGCGTCCAATCCGACTCGCCGGAGTTCATGTCGGTCTACGAGGGCATTGATCAGTCAATCAATGTCGAGCTCTCTACTATCAACATCATGCTCACCCGAGTGAGCGTGTTGGCGGTGTACGACTGGATCATGACAGTGAGTTCCCTTTTCAAAAAATTCCAACTAACTTCGATGCTGATGAGTCTCTTCTTGATGCGCAGACATTCGTTCCTGAGGATCCACCGCCAGCAGCGGAGCAGGAGGGAGGAGAAGTCGCAGACAAGCAAAAGGAGGATGAGACGGTTGTTGAGAAACCCCGGCAGGAAAAGCTTCGGGTCCGGGTCAAGCTCACTTCAGTTGTTGTCCGCCTCAACAACGACGGACAACTACTTGCGACGCTCACTCTTTCGACAGCTGATGTTGCAGTGATGCTGCGAGGACCAACAATCCGAATCGCAGCACGACTGGGATCGTTGTCCTTACTCGATAATGTGGAGCGAAAGATTGCCGATCCAGACTTCCGCAAGCTGCTGACCATCCAGGGTGACGAGCTTGCCGACTTCACGTACGAGACTTTCGACTCGACCGATCCGCAAACGTACCCTGGGTACGACAGCTCGATCTGGTTGCGCACGGGCTCACTTCGCTTCACATTCACGGAGGAACCAGTTCGCGAGCTGCTTCGCTTCTTTGCTAAGTTTGCGCAAATGAAGGCTGTATACGATGCTGCTACGACCGCCGCTTCGGCCCAAGCGTCTCAGCTGCAACAGCGAGCGACGAAGATGCACTACGATGTGATCATCAAGACACCCATTTTGGTCCTCCCCCGCGCGGCTAGCTCGACTGATGCGATCACTGCCAATCTTGGTGAAATCTTCGCGCACAACACTTTCCCCAGCCAGGACGATGGTCATGTCGTGACGAAGATTGAGGCAGGTCTACGACATATCCGTCTTGCTTCGCGACTGGAGCACGATGGCCATACACATCATGTGCAGATGATTGACGATGTCAACATTATCGTAGACATGACACACGAGGACCACTTGGGCCACAAGAACTCGAGTCCCGAAGCCGACACGCGGATTCTGGCCCAGATGTCAGATGTTCAGATCAAGCTCACTCAGGAGCAGTACATCTTCGTCATGGCTCTGACACAGTCTATTCCACGCGCGTTCTCGTGGGAAGAAGAGGCTGAGCACGTTCCTGGTCAACCTCCTCCCTTGCCTTCGCGCACTTCAGGAACGAAGACTGTGCAAGTGGCCAAAGAGACAGGTCCAAGCGGCCCAACGGTGGACCTGCTTCCTGAGCTAGGCACCATTGCGCACGAAGCCGACCGAGATATCGAGGTCTTCCCAAGCATGGACCTTCACTTCCGGGTGAACTTGATCAACGTCGAGCTGTTCACCGACGCTGCGACCACTCAGGAGAGCCTGCACAAAGCCAGTCTGGCCAAATTTGCGATCAATGGCACAGACGTCAAATTCAAGATGTTGAGCAACTCCGCCATGGAGGCTGATGTCGCTTTGAAGTCCTTCACAGTGTCGGACACCAGGCCCGACAAGGACACGAAGTTCAGGGAGATCATCCCGGCGGTGAAGCACAATGCTCACCAGTTCGTGCTCAACTATACAATGTCGGCTGGAGCGAATGCGTCGTCACTGGCGCTCGTAACTGTCGACAGTCCAAACATCATCTTCTCGCTCGACCCGGCGTTTGCTCTCATGAACTTCTTCATGAGTGCGTTCCCACCTGCGCCGGAGGCCAACACGACCAGCAAGGGCAGTCAGCAGGCGAAGAGCAGCACGAGCAAACCTCAGACAAAGGATTCTTCTGCGCCGGCAGAGAACACTATGGCGTTCCGCATTAATGTGCTGGATCCGACCATCATCCTGCTCGCGGCACCAGAGAGTGCTGACTCGGAAGCGATCGTGCTGTCGATCAAGCAGATCTTGCTCTCGCAGCAGGGTGTTCTGGCGTTGAAGGTCGACCAAATGGGCATGCTCATGAAGAGGATGAACCGCCCCAAGGAGTCTTTGCGCTTCCTTGATGACTTTGATGTTACTATGTCGATGGATAGCAGGATGTCTGCAGCTCGACATGTGACGAGTATTGAGATTGATGTGGAACCCCTCATTTTCAGAGTTTCGTACCGTGATATCATGCTGGTGAGTTCAAGGATCGTTCCTTTCACACTCTGTATCCGGTCTGATTTATGTGCCTTTCCTTCCAGATTACCACCGTTGTGAACAAGGCTATCGAGCTGTCGGCGAGCTCCACTCAGGCTGCACAGCAACAGCAAAGTGCTCAGAAACCCGCCGCCAGGACGTCCAGTTCGGTCTCCGGGAAGGAGCGCACGTCGCGTCGCTCGATGGCACAAGTTGGAACTGAGAATCAGATCGCATACAACAATGACCAGCAGGACACGGCTCTCAATGCAGAGCTCATCATGACCAAAGAAGTTGTAAGTGGTGCTCAGCCTCCTCTTCTAGTTGACCGAGATCATACTGACTATTTTCTCTACATCAAATGCAGCTGAAGGCAAGTGTAGCAGGTCTTCAGCTTATCTTGATTGGCGATCTACACTCTCTTCCAATCGTGGATATGAGCTTGCAACGTTTCGCCGTGAGCGTACGGGACTGGTCCGGAAATGTAAGTTCAACGCTGTAATTTCGAGGTAAAGCATAGAGTTCGGTTGCTGATCAACTTTACCGCCGTGCAGATGCGAATGGAGACCTCTGTGAACGCCTACGTGAACTATTTCAACTTGTCCTGCTCGCACTGGGAGCCACTGATCGACCCGTGGACGTTCAGTCTGAACATGGACCGCGCGATTGCACCTGCAAGCACGAACTTCACTGTGTCTTCCAAACGAAGACTTGAGCTGAATGTAAGCTTGCACTTCACAGTGTTAAGGCTCAGAAGGGATACTAACGCATTTTTTATGACAGGTTACGACGACTTTGATTGAGACGGCTCTCACATACGGTAAGGGCACCCGTTTTCTGCCGATTGAGTTTGCCCAGCTGACCAGTCTCCTCATCTTTACCTGCAGTGACCACAATCAACGACCAGAGCATCCAAGCGACCAGCAACCGTAATACGACACCATTCGAGTTGCGAAACCGGACCGGATACAAAATCGCAGTCTGGCCTGATGTTGAGGACAAGCGTCAACGTCCACCTCCTCAATACTTGGATGATGGCGACAACATTCCTTGGCGTTTCGAGGACTGGAAGTCTACAAGAGAAGTAAGTTGGCGAGCAGTCAAAATCGATGTACGCAGACTGATCAGATGAATGCCGCTTTCCTTTAACAGCACATCAAAGAGTCGAGCAGCAACACGCTCTCTTTGCAGATCGAAGGCATGCCATGGGAGAGGCTGAAGCACATCAGTGTGGATCGCGAAGGCGAATTCCCAGTTAGCCTGCGGCCGAAATTGAATCAGGTACCACATCGCCTAATTTGCGACGTCAAGCTCAAGGACAACGTGAAGGTTATCACCTTCCGATCCTCTTTCCAAGTGGAGAACAGTACGTTGGTGCCCGTCGAGCTGGTGGTGTTGGACACCAACGGACACCTGACATCCACAATCAGAAAGATCCGTGAGTGCATTGGTCTGCATGTTGTCTGGCTGGACTCTGCTAAAAGCAAACCCTTTTTTCTCTAGCTCCGGGTGAGACCTGCCCTGTGCCAATTGAAGCTGCGTATCACAACCGCATCAAGTTGAGACCAGATCGTGAGTATAGCTTCGTATTACATTTGGTAGCTCCCAACCTGACCTGACCTTTGTTGTCAACAGCCGGTTTCGACTACGGTTGGTCGGTGGAGAGTCCGAACTGGCAAGAGCTCACGAAGAAGTCCACAAGGGTCATCACTTGTCCCACCGCCGACAAGAACGAGGCGCCTTTCAAATTCCAGTGCTACACTGAATATGACAAGCAGGATCCAATGAGCCGAGTCTACCCGAAGCTGACTTTGCGATTGAGGGCCCCGGTGGAGATCGAAAACCTTTTGCCGTATGACATCCAGTACCGGATCTTCGACAAGAATCTCAACCATAACTGGTCCAGCTTCTTGAGAAAGGGTGGGGTATCGCCAATCCACGTCGTGCAGCTTTCGCACTTGCTCCTGTTGAGTGTAGACATCCAGTCGTCGGTTTTCTCACCGAGCGAGGTGAGTAATTCTGCCCAGCTTTCATGCTAAATGAACACTGCTGACTGCTTTTTGTCTTGCAGTTCTCCATCATCGCTACGTAAGCATATCATCGGATCAGGACATGTCTTGAAATGTTGTTACTTAAAACTGACTGTCTTCTTTCTCTGTGCCCCACTTTCTCAGCGATAACCCTGATGGTAAGTTGAACCTAATGACACATGGAAGCAACAAAGAACTAAACTGCCTCTTTTTTGTTCTCAGACTTCCCGGTGGAGAAGGCACTGACTCTGACGGACGCCGAGAATCTGAAGCTCAACTTGCGCTTGCACTACTTCAGATATCCAGACTCTGGTGGAGCATTCAAAGTCCAGTGAGTTTAAGTCACCTGCGCTCGGTATCTTTTGATGGGATAACTCAACATACATTTTCCCGTCCCGTAGAATATACTCCCCATACATCTTCATCAACCGTGAGTTTACCGACGCGATCTCGAAAGGAAGTGCACAATAGCGAGGAGAATGTCATGTGCTGACTATTGAAATACCCTCACAGAAACTGGCTTGCCCTTCGCCCTCAAGGCCCGGTCGTGGACCGGAAGTGCAAAGCTAGTTGCTGGTCAAGATTCCGGCGCGGGCGCTCCTGAGCGAAAAGAGGCCATGCCGTTCTTGTTCTCCCATAACACCAACGATCGAAGAAATCGGGTTCTCATGCGAGTCGGCAACTCCGCATGGTCCAAGCCAATCTCTTTTGAAGCGATAGGTTCGGAGACTGAGGTAGTCATTCCCTCCAGCACGAAGAACGAGGAGATCCATCTCGGTCTCACGGTTGAAGACGGGTTGGGCAAGTTCAAGCTGTCCAAGGTGGTCAAGCTGAAGCCTCGCTATCTCGTACGCAACAACCTTGACGAGGCCATCAACCTGCGCGAAGCTGGTGCGGCGGATGTGGTCACAGCGGAGCCTGGAAAGCGCATTCCTTTACACTTCTTGCGTGTAGGAGCTTCAAAGCAGATGACTTTGGCGTATCCTGGTCTCAACAACAAGTGGACCGCGCCTTTCAACATCGAGGACATCGGAAGCGTGCATCTCCGGATCGCTAAGGCGGGACAGCACCAGCATCTTCTCCGCACAGAAGTGCTGCTCGACGGCCCAACGATCTTCATTTCCATCAGTCAGGAGACGGGTCCTTGGCCGTATATGCTGCGGAACGAAAGCGACCACACCGTCACTTTCATGCAAGCGACTGAGCGCAAGGACAACGGAGAGTCTATGGACGAGCAGGTTGGAAAGCGCTACGAGCTGAAGCCCAAGTCAAAGATGAAGTATGCTTGGGACTATCCGGCAATGCAAGACAAACTCATCAAGCTCGTGGTCAACGGCAGAGAGCGAAACGTCAACATCCTTGAGATCGGCAGCTTGTTACCGTTCAAGTTCCCCACTCCTAACGGACGTGGCAATGCCGTCATTGCCCTGGACGTTCGAGCAGATGGTCCAACACAAACGCTCGTGCTTTCGAACTGGTCGGAGTCGATGAGCCACTACAAACTCAAGCGACAGAACTCGACGTTCTCTCGTACTGATTCTGTCATCAGTCGAGATGGCGGATTCGAAGTTGCCGATATGGACACGCACATCATGTCTACATTCAAGGTTGAACTCGAGGGCGTCGGTATCTCACTGATCAACAGGAACGTGCAAGAGCTCGCGTACATCTCTTTCCGCGGCTTGGAGTTCTCGACTGCGGAATCACAGACGACCACCTCGATGAATGTTGTTTGCAAGTGGATTCAGATCGACAACCAGCTCTTCGGTGGTCTCTTCCCGATAGTGCTGTACCCGAGCGTCGTTCCTAAGGACGGCAAGGATCTGGAGGTTCACCCCACGTTGCAAATTGCGTTGATACGACTCAAGGGACAGAGTCACGGCGTGATGCACATCAAGTATGCATCTATATTGCTGCAGGAGATCACCGCCGAGCTCGACGAGGACTTCCTGTTTGCACTGTACGACTTCTCGAAGCTGAGGGGCGCCTCGTGGGAAGCCGTGGCGGACGAGAACTCAGATTTCATTGAGCATCCCAGGGACATTCCCGAGCCTCACGCCTCGATTGCCGGTCAAGACGACATATACTTCGAGGTCCTTCATCTGCAGCCTATCGCTCTGAACCTCTCGTTCATGCGTACGGAGCGAGTCAACGCGGACGAGCGTGTCAGCTCCAGAAACCCCTTGATATTCTTCTTCAACGCGCTGACCATGGCTTTGGGCAACGTCAACGACGCTCCAGTCCGCCTCAACGCGCTCGTTCTGGAGAATGTGCGACTGTCGCCGGCGGTGCTGCAGCAAAGGATTGTCTATCACTACGGGCAGGGCTTTTTGCTCCAGCTGTATCGTGTGCTTGGCTCGGCTGACTTTTTGGGAAACCCTGTCGGCCTGTTCACCAACGTCAGCTCAGGTGTGGCCGACATCTTCTACGAGCCTTATCAAGGTGGGTTGGCTATTTTGCAATGACGTGCTCAGGATCTGACTGACGTTGCTGTTTTTCTGGTCCCTCTTTAGGTTTGGTCATGCACGGAAACAAGGAGCTTGGTCTTGGCATTGCTCGAGGTGCTAGCAGTTTCGTCAAGAAGACGGTGTTCGGTGTTACTGACAGTGTGTCCAAGGTAACTGGCAGTATCGGAAAGGGGCTTGCGGCGGCAACTATGGACAAGGATTTCCAGAGTCGCAGACGCATGAGCCGTTTCCGAAACAAGCCGAAGCACGCGTTGTACGGAATTACGGCCGGTGCGAACTCGTTCTTCACGAGTGTTGCGTCAGGCTTTGAGGGACTGGCTCTTAAGCCTCTCGAGGGAGCCGAACAAGGTGGTGCGGCCGGATTCTTCAAGGGTGTCGGTAAGGGCATTGTCGGTGCCATCACGAAGCCTGCGGTCGGTGTTTTCGACTTAGCCAGCAATGTGACGGAAGGGATGCGAAACACCACAGTCGTCTTTGACCAGAATGACATCGACAGAGTACGACTGCCGCGCTTCATCGCTGCGGACGGCGTGGTTCGTCCGTACTCGGATCGCGAGGCGCTCGGACAAACCTGGCTCAAGAACGTGGACAACGGTCGCTTGATGAAGGAGAACTACGTCGCACACGTAGACGTCGAAGATGCGGAAAGCGATGCTGTCGCCATGCTTACGACAACACGAGTCCGTGAGTAGCTCAACTCTTCGAAGAACTGTGCTACCCTGACGGTGTATTGACCAAGCTACCTCGCACTACAGTGCTGATCCGTACGCTCAAGCTCAAGGTGCTGCTTGAGATACCCCTAGCAGAATTGAGCAGTATTTCGTGAGTGATGGCGCTTCGTGGCTCGACCAAACCCTCATCGTGTTCTGACTGCATATGCCTTCCAAATTCTCGGACACAGTCTGGAGGCTCAGGGTATCGCTCTGGTGCTCCAAGGAAACAGCGAACGGCCTTTCCTGAAGATCCCTGACGTGAGCTTGGATGTCTGCGGCCTGCTTCCAACTATGTCGCACAAGTGCTGACTCTCTTTCCCATCCCAACAGCCCGGCACGCGGAACTTCTTCTTCAAGCACGCCGCCAACGTGGTCCGCCAATACAATGCCAAGTTCTGAGGCGCATTTCCTGCGTTCTGTGTCTAACGATTCCCTCTGTTGCAAGATTAGGACTTTGCTGTCTCGCCCAAAGATGAAGACAATGTAAATACATGAATATATTCTGTGCCTCAATGATCCTTGTTTCGAATGAAACTCAAAAACAAAGCACTGACTCATCCCGACGGCCTGAGCGTCTGACTATTGTTTAGGAAGGTATACCTTCCTGAACGAGGAGATGGAAGGGACTAGGGAGTAAGTGGTTCGTGCTGAGGTCGAGGCTGCGGATGATCACCATGATCATCCGCCCGCGAAGAAATCCAGAGAGCAGCTGGACTTGCCAGAAGCCGCACAACAACAACAGACGACCACGAACGCACACAGACCTTCCAACGATCATCAGAACGCGTCCTCCTCTCGTCCCAATAACGCGTCGCGCTGCTCTTTGCTCGTCATGGCCGGGTCTGTCTTCCGGCTTGGACGCTTCCAGGAGCTACTGCGTCTCATCCGTACGGGAATCCAGCAGCCAGAACGCGCAGCTCGGTCGAACGATTGGTACGTCGCGGTCACGCGGCTGAGGGCAGACTTAGCAACCCTTGCCGCTGTTTCTGGGCCAACGGAGACGGAAAGGAAGGAGATCGAATCAGGTGAGTGTTTCGGTGCAGCAAAAGCATTAGCTCAGTTGCCATGGGCTCACTCTTTCGTCCTCTCACACACTCACTTGGGTCCGACTACAGGTCGTATTACCATCGGCGGCACAACCCTTAATCTCAACCAAGATTTCGTCCGGTCCGCTTTTCTTGTTTCCAAAGAGCTAGATGTGTCCGAGCGATACGCCGCCTTTCTCTTGCAGGAGGCGGCCCTACAGGAGGCGCGGTGGGGACGATCTGCGGTAGAGGTGGCATGCCTACTGTTCCACCTCGAGCAGCAAGGCGCGCTGGCTTGTATCCAGGAACTACTCGAGGGACTGCTGCTGTTGCGAGCATCCACAGCTGCTTACGCCGCAGAGGCCTACAAGACGGTGGCCGGCATCGTCCAAGACATCCTCGCGGAGAGCTTGTCGTCGAATGGGCCGGCTTTGCCTAAGCGTCTCCTTCAATTTATCGACACAGAGAATAGTGGCCTCGAACGGATCGAGTTGACCTTGCGCACCGGTCAGCTGAGCTTCCCAGAAGGTTTCTATTCAGAGCGCATCGAATGGATTCAGCAAAATCGCAAGGCTGCAGGAACGAGTCTTTACCTCCTCTCGGCCTCAAGACTCCTCACTTCCGATACCGTTCTAGACATCCTTCGATGGCTCCAGAAGCAGCTCGCCGATGGAAGAGATCCTCTTGCTGTCTACATACTCACAACGATACTGGCTGTTCTCGACACTGCCGGTGAAGCCGAGCTCAGCTCATCTTCGCGACCCATCATCGAAGAGCTCATGTCCGACAACAGCTTTGTCACCACTGCGCACGCAGAAATCACCCAGAAGGCTTGGAGGCATCCGGACGTCAAAAATGTGATACTATTGGCATGGGCTCAAGTCCTTGCGCTGGCGTTGCCACGGAGCACGGCACTCAAAGCCGTGCTAGGCGCCAAACACTCAGACCCCACAGCTTTGGCTCAGGCAGCTATCACCGGAGGCGACTCACCCACTGCGCTGGGTGCCTTCGCTTTCCTTCAAACGAGTGTTCTCTCATTCCGGCAGAAGGTTCTCGACGTGTTGGACGGAGAGTACGAGACAGCGGCTGATGCGGATATTTTTGTTGGCGAGGTCGACAAGATCAACACAGCACTTGGCGACACTATCGGGCAGGACTTTCAACTCGAAGTATTAGAGCGCGTCAAATTCTTCTGCATCGCAACCGTCGATTCGTTCCTTCCCCTCCTACGCAAGCTCCAACGTGTCGAAGAGGATGCAGCCTATTCTTCAAACTCCCGCATCGCACAACGTCCTGGGACCGAGATTGCAGAGAAACGGTACGATATCCAGGCCCTGTTTGACGTCATCGCAACTGTGTGCCGAAACCGGCCAGATTCGGGTCTTCGCTTCTGCCTCACACCAGAGGGGCGCACCTCGCGGTTCCTGAACTGGGCCTTGGACGTTCGAGATATCGGTCACGAGCTCGGGCTGTTCAACATGCTGATTTCCATTTCGGCAGGACCGGAGTCAGCATGGACCATCCATTCCACTGTGCTTGGTGCTGCAGGGCCTTCTACCGACGGTCGTCTGACAACTTGGCCCAGACTTTTCGAATGGATTCAACACTACATCGACACTTTCAGTGCCCAGGCCTCCGTGGCCCGGTTGCCCCAACTGTTGCAGGAAAACGAGGCAGCTTTGCTCAAGTCCTACTTGGCACTTCTGCGGACTGTGATCCTCTACAGCGATGCTGCCCTCACTGCGATTTACGAGTCTCAAGAGTTCATGGCTCTGCCGCGGTTGTTCATGTTCGCACAGCAGCGCGTACCTCTCCAACTTCGTGCTGCGCTCTTCGACGCTTTGGCGGCATTTGCGCGGCCGAATCACGCCTGCGCTGATGCTGTCACAAACAATCTCTGGGCACTTCTGAATTCAAGTTACACAGTGCCGGCTATGGGCGCGCGGGTCCAGATCAGCGGCCAGTATAGCCTCATTGAGGAGATAGCCATGGCAGAATCGAGCGAACACACATACCCGGCAACGACAAGTTTCATTCGCTTGCTCACAGCGCTCATCCAGCCATTCGCCAGTGGAACCCCCGATGCACGCGGCAAGTTAGGGGCGCGTCCACTCTCGATCTCGGAGAGCCTGGCAAAACGGACTGAAGTTACGCGGTCACAGGATCTCACTCCATACATAGACTTCGTGGTATCGACTGTGCTGTTGCGGCACTCCGATCGTGAATTTCACCTTCACACTGAGCGCTGGCGACTTGTAGCGACTTGCCTGAAGTTCGTGCTCGAGTGCTTGCAGACATATTCGCTGGAAGGGCTATTTACCGTCAACAGCGCCGGCGTCGAAGGAGCTCAGAATCCTCAAATTCTGAACCAGCTCATCGCCCATCCGGGTTTCGAAGTAATGAAGCGACTCCTTCAGGACTCGAAGCTGGGCAAAGAGGTGCTTTCAATACTGAACCCCAGCCCGACACCGGGATACGAAGCTGTGGATCAACACCGGGCCCAGACGATCTTTTATGCACATTCGGTTCGGGCGTCGATGAAAATTTTAATCCAAGCCCTTCGACTTCAGTCAGCCTTCCTCGAGCTATTACTACCAGCAACGACGAAGGTTTCTGGCTTACCCCACGATGCTCTGTCCAAGGTCGGGAACGTCGCCTCCTACAACTCCTTCGACTTGCAATTGCAGCGCAACCACGAAGGCGTTGTTCAGATCGCCCTTTTCATTCTGTGTGAACGGCAAGATATCGCAAGCCTTTCTGCCCAGCTTCTGGGCATGATTGCCGACACCGATTTCTTCTCTACCGTAGACCAAGTGACGATGACCGCATCTCGGCGCAGCGCAAATCGACTGGTTGGACTACTGGAGGTATCAGAGGAAGCCGAACGCGTTCGCGCCGGTGCAGTCCGTCAGCTCCTTCGAGACCCCGCTGCTGCAGAAGTACAAATGGATACGCTGTACGAAGACAACCCTTTGGCACCGCCTTCAATGGAGACGTCCCTGTCTGCGGCTGATCGAACTAAGCTCGCCATTCTGAGTCTCGTCCATGGGCAAATTGCTGCCTCACGCCCTTTCCCAAATCTGGGCCACCTGCTGCTGGGCTTTGACTGCCATTCCTCAAATCCGGATGACGCCTTTGTACCCTCAGCCACCCAGGATGATCAAGAATACGGCATTCTGCACGCGGTCGTCGATCTCATGACTGGTGCAAGTAATTCCGAGAATGCGCTTCTCTTGCCCAAGAGTGTCGCGGAACGTGCGCTGGCGATCATCACAGATTTATGCCGCAACGCCGCCACCGGCGAAGCCACACTGCGATTCTTGCGGAAACAAGGAAACTTCTTCGCCCACATGCTTCAGTCATTCTCGCTCCTGCCAGTCGAGGAGAATGAGCGGCGCCGGACTGGGGAGATTGTTTGGTTGGACGGGACGCGCCTCATTACATCGGACACATCGGTGCTGCTCTCCTTGAAGATGAAGGCCCACCTACTCGAAGGCTTTGCATTGGAAGTCCACAGTCTGCTGTCCAACAGTACACCGCATCTTGCTTCGGATCTTGTCCAAGCCTTGCTCCTCAAACCTATGGGCGAGGGAGATCAGTCGGGCCCTCAGACGACGGCTGGGAAGAAGACTTCCCTCTTGGCTCTGCTCGACAGCTTCGACTTCGAATGGCACGACGAGCGGGGTGTCGATCCGAATGACATCCCTCTGCTGCAAGATTACCAGGAAATGTTCCGTCGTGATGTTCGGTACTCGCCTACATTGGACTCGCTGCTCCTGATACAGCAAGACTTGCAGAAGAAGGGTCGCTTCTTCGACGCAAAGGTTCGTCCACAATTTGAGCGCGAGGCTGGTTACCTTCTGGAAGCCGCGTCCGCCCACGAGGCACAGCTCAACATCCTCGCTACAAAGCGCCTTTGCGTTGTGGCTTGGAGAACATGCCTGAGTATAGTACTTGCAAGCTCGCGGTCGATCATGCGGGCGGACGTCAGAGGTCTCGTGGCCTTCGATGTTCTCACAGCTGTTTTGGCTCGCCTCAACAACGGCAGCCTCGACGCTGATGATGCTCAGATGCACGAGATTATGTCGGGAGCGACGCTCGATCTGGTCACGGTCGTTCGGCAGCACTGCGAAGAGTCTGTACCAGCCCTGGCGACAACTGGGGCTCTGGGTGGTATCGCCTCGGAGCGACTTGTGGCCGCGTTCAAAGAGACACTGTTGGGCATGTTGCGACCTGCCACTCTTGCGACCGGTCGCGCAAACTTGTATTCGGCCGCAGTGAATTTCCTACATCTACTTCGAGCTGTCGCGACCGCTGGGATTGAAGGTGACGCTGACGTCGACGACACGATGATGCGACAAGACCAAGACTCTCTTGGCAACGTGTCGACCGTACTCGCTAGCACCTTGCCTTCAGCGTCCACGGTTGCCGCCGGCGTCCGTACCACTCTAAACGCCTACTCAGAATCATTGGTGCCCATAGTCGCCAAGGATGCGCTCGACGCTGATGACGCATGGAAAACCGTCGCGTTCACTTTCCTTGCCCAAATGTGCGGTGCGGAGATGTCTATGGGATCATCGAGACTCAGCTCGACTTTGGACATCTTGGCGCGGCAAGGATACTTGTCCAATTTCGTCTCCAACCTCCGACAGCGGGACGGTGAGCTGCAAGAGGCACTTGCTCCGGTTCCATCTGCGCTTGCACCGCTTTACGTCTATCAATCACTGTTTGCTTTGCTCACTCGCCTTGCTCATCTTCGGGATGGTCTGGTCCGGCTGGTCGACGTCAGGATCTTTGATGCGATCTCATCACTCGATGTCCTCGACTTACGACCGAGTGAGGATGATATGCTCGACAGCGGGGACGACTTCTTCCCTGCGGCGCTCGAACGCTATCACGAAGTGGTCTTACCCGCCCTTCAGCTCTGCGCGGTTCTTGCGAATCGTGCTGCGCGATCTTATGCGGCTGTTGGGTCAAGTTCGGATGGATCTGGTCAAGTCACAACCGTGCTGAAGGCTGTCTATGCGCTGTTGGACGCCCATCAAGACACCTTCACATACGCTCTGCGCGTGGTCACACAGGACTCGGTGCTCATCTCCCAGCTTCAGTTGGCCACGCTTCTCGTGAAGCTCCTCACCACCGTTCTCCCAGTGATCGGTCGAGATCTTCACGCGAAGGGGTACCAGCCCTATCATTCTACAGTGACTGCCTTGCTCTCCACCTTCCTTTGCTCTTCTTCTTGGAGGGGCAAGATTATTCCCAGCACAGCAAGCGAGCAACAGGCGGCACAAGATCCTGCACCGGCCAGTACGAGCTACACTCGTTTCGATGCGGATGTTGACCTGGCCGTCGCGCGTCTGAACGGAGCTTTGTTAGCCTACAGCGCCGCAGCCACATCGATTGACCCCAGCCGCTTCAATCCCATGTTCTCTTCTTCACTCGCTCAATCGGAGTCTTCGAACGGAACCGCTTTTCTACCAAGGGCGACAAATACGAGTCTGGCCCGGTCCATGTCTATGCGACACTCAAGCATGGCATCAATCGGAACTCTTGTAACGTCCCTTGAGGAGCATGCTACCACTCTCGAGGACTGCGCCGCAGAGAGCGACAAGATTCTTGTCTTGATGGAGAGCCATCAATCCTGGGTTAGCGAGACCTGTGCTGAAGTGAGTCACGTAATGCTTGATCCGCTTTTCTGACTGAATGGAGGCTAACTGAAAGATTTCGTGTTTGCAGATTCTTGGCACCAGCGTTGATCAAGTGGGGTCCGTCAACATTGGCCTGTTGCGAAGCAAAGCCGTCGAGCGGCTCCGAGTGCATCAACGATTTGTGCGCGCTCTAGTCATTCTGAAGCTTGGTACGTTCACACCTGTTTCGTGCGTGTTGACCTATTGGCTCATCTGACACATGCATCTGAATATCTGGCTGCTATACAGACGCCGTTGAGATTCTACTCGTACTTCTTCTTCGCCATTTCGCCTTCTACCTCAATTTCTTGCCTGACGCGCGCGAGAGCAACAAGTCCGCATCGATTGCAAGCACAGGACTGGACCGACTCTCGATTCGGAGAGATGGGGCGGTTGCCGTCAACGAAATTATCGAGAGACTCAGCGTGTTGACACTGGTAGGTCAAAGAGTTCAAATTGGATCAAAGCTGTTCAGAGTCAAGACTGACCTGGACCTCGACCCTTCTTTTGCTTCCACAGCCCGGTAGCATTTTACCAGGGACGGACTCTCGTCATGCGCTGATCCAGATGGCAGCACGGCGCCTGCAAGCGATCATTGTGGAGCAAGAAGGGAGCACCATTGACGAAAGGTGATCGCGCAATCGGGACAGGCGTAGCATCAAATTTCAATGTCCATCTCAACCTGAAAATCACAATCCGAATCATTCTCGCATATCGGTTCGTTTGAACATACGGATTGACATTTGACTTGCGACGCAAATACCACGAGGACAGGGGACTACGATTGTTCTTTCCTTACGAATAATGAATCGCACGTTACGAATAATGAATCGCACGAATTTTACCGCCCGCCGTTAAATACCGCATCCTCAATTGCACGTGACCACGAAACACATTCCACGGCATCCAGTCTATAAACATAGACTCAAACTTCTTGTACTCCTTCTATCTAAGCAGAGTATCAATCGTGTCAAGTTTTGGGTCCTTTGAAGCAGTTTAAGGGGAGCTGTGGTGGTCTGAAGTGATTGTGGGTCAAGAGTTGGCCAAAATCCTGAAATTCTTCCACGTGGGCCCATTCGACCGCGCTCGCACAACTCAGCGAATTCATCTCCATTTTGTCTGATTCAACCTGGAGGTAGTCGAGGGGTGTTGTATGGGTGTCTAGAACGCATTGCTGAGGTCTGTTGTGTGTTATTTCGTGTGTTTCCTGGCGGAAATGATTGGGATCACGTGACAAATGACAATTGAGGATGCGGTATTTAACGTCTAGCATTTTACCTCGAGACTTTTGTCCACGAGATGGGTAAACCTCGGAGTTTAACCCCGTTTCTTCAGAGAGAAGAATTAAGAATTTTACCATCCCAGATTCGTGCAGTACTTTTCTGGGCAAAAACGATCACTTCCCGCTTCCCGCCCCCGCCGCAAAATTACCAAAATACCACGCGACCATGAAACACCCAGACCCTCTGGGTCTCTCGGCCGAGAGACTTCTTCCTCTTGTTTTGTTTTCTCTTTCTTTTGTTCCTCCTTCAGTCCTTCCTCATCTGCTCCGTATAGGATTACCATAGTATGTTTTTCGCACAGCAGAACGCTATAGCATATCATTTCATCTTTCTTTAAAAAATATACTATATTACTATGATTACCCTAACAGTGCTAACTGCTACTATTCTTTCGCGCAGAAGAGGTAGTACTGATTGGATAGTTTTTAGTATTACTATAGTAGTAATGACTAATGTGACCCGAATAGTAGTACTATCATACTCCTTTTTGGCGATTTGACTTTTGAGTACTATACAGTAGTCAGTATACTACCACAAACAGAAACAACATACTATAGTATACCATCCGCGTGCCTTTTTCAACAAAGTACTATTGTAATACCATAGTATGCGCCCGGACTTTTGAATAGTATGACGTATGTATTACCTTTTTGAAAATTTTCCTCAAAACAAAACATACCATATACTATTTTCCAAATTCCAAATAGTATTGTAGTATTGCAGTATACTATAAGCCCAATAGTATATAGTATGCCGCAACACTGCTTACAACACAAGTTCTGACCAGGCTCCATCCCTCAGATTCTCTCTTCGAGACTCGAGAGCGGTACGGTTTTTTTCTTTCCTCAGGCTTGCTCTGGGGACCCGGAGTGATGCCTACGAATGAATCGTGGATCCTCCAATGTTGAATGCAGCTACACCAGTCGGTGGCTCAGTGCAGTGAGCTGAAGTCTGTTCTCGTTCCCTTCACCTTTGTAGGGCGACAAGGTGTTGCACCGCCGTAAAGATTTGCAACTTCCCCGCTTCGCCTGGACCACCGCCCACCGGTCAGCAGCTGTAATGGTTGTGGGGCCGAGATGCTATTAAGGATGCACGGTGTCTACGCCTTGTTGGCGTAGATTTTCTCCCTACGCCTTAAAAAATGAAAATCTCCGCCGCCGGAACTCCGCAAAACTCCGCTGTTCCGAAATCTCCGTCAGCGTAACTCCGCCAAATCTCCGCCGGCGACGTCAGCGGAGATCGGCGTAGGGATATTTTGGTCAGAGTGTAGATGAAGGCGTAGAGGCGGAGTACATTTTGAGGAACACCATCTACGCTGCATCTCCGCCGGAACTCCCCTCCTACGCCTTGTGCGTAATGAGACCCCATGAGACCTGGTGAGACTCCGGAGTTTCATCGCTAATGCACTTGGTTTCATGGAGTCTCGCCACTTTGAAAAAGTCTGGGGTCTCAACCAAAGTCTCGTCTGGCGGTCGCGGGGTCTGACATCACCTGGAAACATTATATTTTCGAGCGTGTGGACCTCACAAATACTTTTTGGATTCTGGAAACACTGACTATGTGTAACGAGCGCAGCTGGGAAGGGTTCTGTAGGGATGGAATTTCAATTTTTGAAAATTTTGTAAACGTCAGTCGTAGGAGGGGAGTTCCGGCGGAGATTGGCGTAGATGAGGCGTAGGGAGATTCTTAAAATTTCTGTAAATAACCTTCAAGGCGTAGGGAGATTTTGCTGAGCTCAAACAGCAGCGGAGTTGAATCTCCGCCAAAAATCTCCGCGTCGTCTCCGCTGCGTCCAGGCGTAGGGAATTAGGGAGGTTTTTATGAAAAATGAAGGCGTAGATGCAGTGGAGACGCCTAAGGCGGAGAGGAGTTCCGGCGTAACTCCGCAGTGCATCCTTAGATGCTATGGAACCGAGCTTCAGCATCACAAATTAATACAAAGGCCATGGTCTGCTCAGTATGCAAATAGTATTTTTTAAGAAGCGCGATACAGTGTTTTTGATATGGCTTAAGCCGTCGCCAAGGAATCACGGAAATATACTTCTTTTGTATTAAATCCAGTTCGTTTGCTGAGGTAGATATGATGGGACCAGATAGTCCAGTCGCGGCACCATTAGACCGTCCGGGCATCGATGAACGATCTCGTTGCACATCCACGGCACCGTTCCACGTCGCGAGAACTCGATCCTTTTCCTTTTGTAGATCTGCCCTGCTTAGTGCTTTCTGCGCTCGCGTACAACCGACAGCTCGACAGGCGGGATTGATGGATAGGGGTAGAACGTAGAACTTAAAAAAAGATATAGAACACGACCAGGAGGAAGCGTTGATAGCGATGGGCATGCGATGGCAAAAGTACAACTGGTAAGGTAGGGGAGGAGCCCGTGGAGGTATCAGCAAAGCGCGTTTTCAAAATGGCGTAGATCCAGTCCAAACTCACTGAGAAAGGACGGTACGGCGCGGAAATCAGTGCAGCTCCGGACGAACAAGAATGAAGAAGGGGACCGGGAGCGTGCGGAGAGGACAAGTACCTGAGTACTGGTGCTGTTCAAACTTCAAGGAAGGGGAGGGAAAGGAAAGAGAGTCAGCACAATGTGTTGTGAAAACGAAGAGGATTGTCGGTGCTCACGAGTCACGGCTGAAGGACGGACTGGTGAAAACGTTGGTGCTGCGCCGGAGGGGGGAACGGAGACGATGGTAAGCTGGGTCGTGGGTGGCCAGCGCATCGGGTCGGTTGAGGGCTCGAAACACACGTGCTTTCGCCGGAGGCTTGAGTTTCTGACGGAGGACCATCACTAGGATCTGAACCGGAGGATCAGAAATCATGTATATATCATATAATTAAATTAAATTGTGATTTGTAAATGATTGTATGAGCCAAGGACCATGATATTACTATTTGCTATTGGTTATTCCGTCATCCATGCAGCATGTATGATGTATGTAATATTAATCATGGGATATGAGTATATGACTTTACGAGTAAATGACTACAATCAGAATTCAAAACTCAAATGAGTAAAGACTAAGGATCAACGAATGAAAGCTCAGAACTCTTATGAGTTATAAGCGAATGATTCATTATCAGCAGTTGTTCCATATCTATTTAATTGCTTCTTTTAAAAATCGAATTTTGGGACCAATCGGCAATCAGCAAGGCTCGGACAGCCAATATAAGTTGCCCATTTTGGCCTTCGGATCCGCAGTTCAGTTAAGTTGCAGTTATAGCTCGGTGCCAGGGTCCGCAGGTTAGTTTAGTTACAGTCATATAGCTTACAAGTTACAGTTATTACAGATTTACAGTCACATACTTTCTCAGTAAATCAGTAGTCGAACGCAACTGCGGAAGTTACTGCTATGGCTACTTAATCGTGTTACAGTAACTGAGTTAAGTTCGCATAGTAGCTGTATAAACCTTTGTACAGCTACTAGTTACTAGACAGTAACTTACCTGTGTGTCGCCTGACCCAGTACCCAGGTAGTAGCATACCAATTACCAAAGTATCGAACGTCGGAGATAGGATCAGCGAGCGGGTAGCATCACGGTTACCAAATGTCAACATCTGGTGAAGGACGCTTTCCACCAGAAAGCTGTAGACTGCAGTAATTTCTGTTTCAAGTACAATTGTTCCAGCTCCACATCAAACTAGCAACCTGGCTCTGGCAGATCATGAGTTGCACCTGAGGTGCGAATCGAGTCGTGTATGACCACGCGCAGCGAGTGTGAAGAAGTGGACTGAGTGTGAAATGAAGTCGAGTGCTTGTTGACGATCTGACGGATATGGTTGTCCTGGAAGTACTTAGTCGACTCTGCTCGAGCTGGAGGTAGCTCGTCTTTATTGTTTAAAGTGTACCTAAAACATTGCGGAACGCCGTCGCCTTCTCCTCTACCCTTCCCGCGTTTCCCACGCTTCCCTTCTGATATAGAGGCGCGACAGGTATTAAAAAGGCCTAAGATTCTTCCCAACCCTTTCGATTGCGCATCAAGAACACTTCCTCCACCACAAGATCCTCTGCAACAATGGCCCCCACCACCAATACTACTTCTTCTACCGGCACCAACAGTTCCGGCACCCGTTGTGCGGTGAAACGTCCCGCCTCGCAGGTCCTCACACCGCACCCGACGCAGGTTCCTTAGAAACACAACACACACACAGAGCAAATTCGCAAGGTCAACGCCGATGCTGGTGCATAATGCAAGCATTCACAGCAGAGGCTAATGGCCAGAGTGCGATACATTCCCTTTACTTTCTTCTTCCTTTTTCAACATCGAGCCCGGGTCGGTCCCTCTCAGCCAACCCGCATCGATATTCTTCTGTACCACAGCCCTCAGGCCTCAGCTTCTTGCAAAGAGGAACATCGCCGGTCTGAACCGGTCAGTCCTTCCCTCATCTCACCTCTCTCCCTTCCTCACTGAGCTGACAAATCTGCCTTCTCTTCTGTTCCACAGAAAATCGAAGAGCTCACCAAACGCCTACACGAGCAAGCTGGAGCGAACAAAAAGGAGACCAAGGCCAGGGACACGGAAATCGAAAAGCTCAGGTCGACAATCGACACCATCAAGATTCAAGAATTTCATGGCTGTCAGCAAGTAATGTCACACTTTATCATGTCGATTCTGTCCTCTTTGATTGTTGCGTGATTGCATCCCCCCACGGCCCCATCCCCCCCCCCCCCTATTGATAACTCGCAACGCTGGGCGTCTTGTTTGTCTTCCATTTCTTCCATTCTGCTTTTTCTTCCACAGCAAGATCGAAGAGCTGGCGGCCCACCTCAACGAGCAAGCGGCGGAACACTGCACACGGTAATGCGATCGAGGCCAAGGACTCCAAAACTTCCTTCCTCAAGGCGACTATCGACAAGATCAAGACTTTTATCGCCGACATCGAGTGATCCCGTCCTTCCTGTATATTTTCTGTTCCTCTTTTTTCTATCCGTCCTTTCGTGGATTTGTTGTGTTTGCAACTTCCATCACAATTATCAAGCAGAAGAGCCTCGAGGAGCTCACGAAAACCGGATCGTTATTGAGCTGCGGAGCAGTACTCTGGCGAGTTCGAAAAGTACGCGGAGCGCGGAGTTGAGATCACGAACTTTGGCGAAGGGCCCTAAAAAGAGTCTGAGTTTGGGCCAGAGTGCCCAGCATTTTATGCAAACAGATTACAGAACCAATAGAGAGGAGAGGGATTCGTCTTGATCTGAGATGCGAACAGAACAAAAAGAGAAAAAGGTAGGGAGAGATCTATTCTGCGAGAGACCTGATATTAGCGAGATTGGTCCGCAGCGTTGAGGTCTCAGAGTTCTTGGCCTTGACAACCTCTGAATGAGCCGCGGTCTGCTCTTCGATCTTGCTGACTGCTGTCAAGTGCGAAAAAGAATCAGGATTGTGAGTCAGTGGTCGGCGGGAACACAATGATCGGAAATCAGAAGCTGGCCAGCAAGAAGAAGGAGACAAAGGTGAGAGAGGAGCTCTAAAGATTCACACACACACAAGACTCATTGAGCGGGCAGGCGGAAAGTGCACGTTCGCGCTTGGCCTGGACGCCTCGATGATCCTGCGCAGCAGAGGAAGAGGGGGTGATGGAAGGAGAGGAGAGTAGGAGGAAAATCGAAAAGGGGAACAGAACAGAAGATGATTTAGCATGGAAGTGAGAGTGAGCTCAGGCATTCGAAGCAGTATCAGTGAGACCGAGAAGGGTGCTGCTGCGCAAGGTGAGAGCAGTGAATGTGAGTGGGAAAACCACCGCCGGCCCAAAAGTCTTCATCCCCGCCAAGAGCTTAGGAGAGGATGATGCCACTCTGGTAGCCACCATACCCGCATGATCCGTCCGACTCGACCCATGCGCTTTACTGTTCCCCTTCCACGCAGGGCGTTGCTCATTATCTGGATCGTTCTCAGTCTTGCTGGGCCTGGGACCGCAGCGGTTCGAGGAAAAAGAAGCGTTGGGGACATCCTCTGCTTGATGCGTGAGTTCCGTTTCTGTCGGAATTACCGAAAAGAGCCGTGAAGTTGTGCTGGATGCTCGTGCTGAGGCGCTGAGGGCCTTGGTTGGAAGGAACTGAAATACCACTTAGATGTGGGCCTCACGACACCCATGTGAGTCGCAGAGCTTCACACGGCCCGACCCGTCCTTCTTCCTATAGTGGGCCAGCTTCGCGTCGCCAGTGGTGCGGAGGCACCCCACACAAAAATCTCCTGGCCGATTCCGGATCCGCTGCTGTGGTGCCGCCGGTAATTGCGGTTCCATCAGTACAGCCGGCTCCATTGGCTCGTCCTCCTCCTCCTCCTCCTTCTCCTCCTCCTCCTCCTCCTCCTCCTCCTCCTCTTCTTTGCCTCCTTCCCAACCTTGTACTCCACCAAAATCTTCCATAAAGAAGTCATCATGGCCGGGGAAATACCCACGTGGAACCTCGGAGCGGAAAAGAAAGGGAAAAAGGGGGAAAAAAACTAACCGGTGTGGAGAATCGGGAGCTGGTAAAACGGGCGCTGGTGCCGCTGCTGATTGCATCTCTTGAAGCTTGTTTTAAACCCCTTATCTGGGAGTCAAGAACAAACCAAAGAATAAGAAACGCAGAGAAATACAGCGGAAAACGGAAAACACCACTATGTACTGACCCAATGATTGCTGCTCGGTTGAGGGCAGCGGTGGAAGTCGTGGTTTCCCGATCCGAAGTGCACCATCCTGGCCGTGATTGGCCCCGAGTTGGAAACGGATTGGAAGAAGAGGTCCGTTTCGGAGGGGATCATTGAGGGGAGGGAGTCATCAGTGCGGAGAGATGGAGCCGTGGTGGGAGTCGATGTCAGGGCCTCCGAGGCCGGACGCTTCAGTGCAGAGCGGATGCTGGTGGTGCTGGTGGTAGTAGTAGTAGTGAGTTCAGCTATTGGAATAGAGATGTAATCTTGTGGTGGAGGAGAGTGTTTTGAATTTTGATGCGGAATGGGGGCTGTGAAGAAATGAGCTCTTCTTTATACCTGTGGCGCCCCTCTGACAGAAGGGAAGCGTGAGAAACGCGGAAAGTGTGCTATCGGCCGACAGCTTCTCCGTTCCACGTGATCCTTTCTTCCTCTTCTCGTTCTCCTTTCCGTTCCGCTCCACTTTCCTGTTCCGTTCCGTTCCGTTCCGCCACTTCTCTGCTCTCACTCCACTCCACTTCACTCTCTCGCCGCTTCCCGTTTCGCTTCCTGACTCGCTTCCCGATTTCTCGGCTCAACTCTCATGATTACTCCGATCACTCGAGACCAACACCTTCACCGCTGTAGATTATTCCCATTCTCTTCCTGGCTTCCACACGAATCTACACCTCTTCAATACATCTACTGAGCTTAAGGCTAGTATATGGTGACGAGAGTGGTTCGACTCGAGGCAGCTGACTGACGGCACTTCGAGGACCCACAGACATATGTCTTCAACGCCCCCCGCTTCAAACAAGCCAACAACCCGCTCCCAAGGCAAGAAACGCTCTGAACCCGGCGACGAACCCTCCACGATGTCGTCTTCGCAAACCAACCCTCCCCCTCCGCAGTCCGCCTCTGCTGATATTGCAGCAATCTCGGCGCAGCTCGCTGAGTTGATGGCGGGCCAGACCAACATCGCCACTGAGCTCACTTCCTTGAAGACCACCATGGAGACCATGGGCGACAAGCAGGTCTCCTTCGGTTCCCAAGTCGAGGATGTCACCGATCGCCTTCGTCGCCTGGAGCTCTCGCGCTCTCGCGCCCCATCTCCCACGCCCGCCACGACCTCGCCAGTTAAGGTCGAACCGTCCTCCTCCGAGTCTTCGACTGAGGCATCGAAGCCCACGTCCTCGGTTGAGACGCCAAAGCCCACGACTGAGGCATCGAAGCCCGCGTCCCGCCCTGAAGAAGCGCCCCGCGCGTCCACCGGTCCAGTCGTCTCCACCGCTCCGTCGTCCAACTCGGCATTGTACTCTGCAATGACGAATGACCACAAGAGTCAGCTCCGCTTGCTATTCAAGGACTACCGTTACTCGATGTCCAAGCTCTTCGGCTCTTCTGCGGAGGAGACACCCACTTCCCCCTCCACAACCACCTCCACGACCTCACTCACCTGTAAGAAGGACGTCCTGGGCGAGTTTGACGGTGACCCGTCCAGGCTCGAGCATTTCCTCAGTCACGTTCGAAACATCGTCCGATCCGACGAACGTCCAGCTTGGGAGGTGGCCGTCGTTCGTGTCCTCCCTCAGTCATTGAAAGGAGATGCCGATTTGTGGCACTCTGGGCTCTCCGACGAGGAAGCTCGCGACATGAACACCCTGCAGAAGTGGTCCCGCGCCTTGCGTTCCGCTTTTCCAATGAACAAGCATGATCAGCGTCAGCAAGCTCGTGATCGTGTTTGGCATCCTTCATCCGAGACTGCGCTGACTTACTATATCGCCAAAGTCCAGCTCGTTCGCCATGCATACGGCGACCTTTATCCCGACGCTGCCATTGCTCAGGAGGTGATCGCCGGCCTCCCCGCCACCATGCGTGTGATCCTTCGGCTGCCACAGGTAAGGTTGTCCACGGAGCTGGCGCGGAGCTCGGGTTTTGCGGACTCCGCGCTCCTCCGACGGAGCGCTCCGCCGGAGGCGGAGCGCGGAGCTCATTTTTTGAAAAT
>RDSH01000127.1:0-60076 GCA_009428295.1 Tilletia walkeri
AACAGCCTTGGGCTTCTTCTCCTTCTTGGCAGCGGGGGCAGCAGGGGCGGCAGCCGCCTTAGGCTTCTCCTCCTTCTTGGGTGGAGTGTACGTGAGGGTCTCGGCGATGAGAGGCACATTCTTGTTCATGCTGTCGCCGAATTCAGGCTGATTGACGACTGTGTCGACGTATCGTTGAACGTTGGGGTACTTGGCACGAACCTCCGGGCCAAACAGCAAGCTGTAGAGCAAATGAACGTTGGAGGCAACCGTAATGTCGGCCAGGGTAATCCGATGGCCCACGAGGAAGGTAGTGGTTTGGAGCGTCTTTTCAAGGTGAGTCAAAGCACGGTGCAAGTTTTTGAGATTCTTTTGCTCCGTCTGTAACGTTCTCGAAGAACACGGGTTGTCAACACCGAGGTTGTGAATGTGCAAGACTGGGACGCTCTAGGTGCTCACCGGTTGATTGTACGGCACGATTCCGCGGTACGAGCGGATGACTTGTGCCCCACAGTCGAAGAACTCGTCATCGCTCCAGAGGCACCATTGGTCAATTTGGGCGGCGGTCTTAGCGTCAGCGCCGAGCATCTGGTCCTTGTAGTTTTCCGAGGTAGAGGCAACTTGAATGTGGTAGCAAATAAGGTCGATGATCAGTCACGAAATCAGGATCATGTATGAGCAATGCGGGCGCGCGCGCGCGCAGAAGCCCTCCTCCCCAAGGAAACGATTCAGCGCATTTTGCCGAAGTGTATGCGTCGACATGGGTGTTAAGACAGGGATAACTGAAAAATATTCAATCTCATCATTTTGAATCCTTGAGGAGGTGTGAGGCCTGTCCGATGTGCCTATCGAAATGCAGACTGGCCCTGCATCGAATTTCGATGCTGCACGCGCGCGCTTCCGCAAAGAGCCCTGAAGCCGCGAAGAATGTGTAAACTCACTGTAGCGGGCGATGGCACCCCCCTCTGACAGACAGAGTCCGTCTGCGGTCTCGAAGCCGGGCCTACACAACAGCAGCAGGTCGACAGGAGAAGATGAGTGAGCATGCGACCTACTAGAAACTAAGTCCAGCATGAAAGACTCACATTTTGCCGAAGGGGAACTTGGCGGTGTACTCGGGCGTGTGGCTGCCACCGGTGAAGACCTCAATCACTTCGAGCTTGAGGTCGGCGCCGATGTAGTGTGCCAGCGCGAGACTCCGGACCGTCTTGGACTGCCACTTGGCGCCGTAGATAGTTCCAATGGGAGCCATTATGTGTCTGCAAGTGAGCCCAGTAACAGGGGTGAGCTTACTGAACAAGTGCACAACCTTCGAACTCAGCACGGTCTCTACTCACTGAATTATAGATTCTAGATCAAGGAGTAAGGTAGGGTCAAGGAGAAGTTCGAGGGCAGGAAATGGTAGAGAGGATGGAAGGAAAGAAGGACAGAAGAATTCGGGCGACCGGCAACTTCACGAAGCGAAGTGATGACACATGAGTCACGTGACCGATGCCGAAATGACACGTCGGTGCGCTCGGTCCCCCTCATCATCAAGGGCGTGCGATGGTCTGGTGTGACCAGACTACGCTCGGATCCTCCTTCCTTTAAAAGCGGACTCGGCGAGGTGAGATACTCCTTCCTTCCTTCCTTCGACTCCACCCTTCCGAAGTCGCCCTTCTTCTATCCGATTCGAATCATGGGTGAGTAAATAATGTTCCATACCCAGTTGGAAAAGCACGCACGCTGTTCTGACTCCCTCCCCCCAAATCCAAATGGCATAAATTTCTCCCGACTGATCCCAACTCTTCATCCTTCTCAGGAATCGCACTCTGGCTCGTCCCCGCCTCCTCCCAAAAACCAACTATAAAAGCAGTCCAGGCTCGTCTCCGACAATCTCACCCGACCAGCCCAACTTTCGAACCCCACGTTACCCTCCTGTCCGGCTTCGAGAATGCGGACACCAAGGAGGGTCTCGACAAGATCTGGGAGGTCACGAAGCACGAGGTATCGGAGTGGAGCAAGGATCGAAGTGCTGGCCCGTTGGATGTGAAGCTGGAAGATGTCACGACTCGTAACATGTTCTTTCAGGTGAGTTTGAATGTCCTTCTCTTCTCAGAGATCAGTTCGGCATGAATTTACCCCTGTTTCTTCTCTTTTCGGCCAGTGCATCCTTGCGTCGCTCCACAAGGACGAGGAACTAATGGCGCTCAACCTCCGTCTTCGAAAAGCATTCAACCTCGACCACTCCCAACCGGCCTTTTTTCCCCACCTAAGCCTCCTCTACGGCGACCTGACCCCCGAGGAGGTCCGACAGACTATCCAAGATCTTACGGACGAAGGCCTTTTTGAACGAAAGAACTCCGGCGTGGCCATTGGGACTGGGAAGGATGGCGACAAGATCGACGAGCTGTCTCTTGTCCATGTCGAACTATGGGACAACAACGGCAAGCCAGAGGAATGGAAACAGATCCACAGCCTCACTCTCTAGAGTGTACCGTACGATCATCATCCTGCCCCCCGAATCCAGCGCAACAAACAGAGTCACCACTTTTCCCCCTCCGATTTCCCCGGCCCAGAAGGAAACATGTGTGCGATGAGTTGGCTTGAATTATTAGTAGAGAGATACAAGTGAGCAAAAAGCATCAGCGGCTTTGCATTCGTGTTTACAGTGTGGTTATAGACAAGACCAGTCCCGTCTGAGTCGCTCCCTTGAGTTTGTCCTTGAACCCGTTCGCAAAAAAAGAAAATGAGTGTGCTTAAAGTGAACCTGTGTTGAAGGTCCCATGATCCAACGTTCCCATCAGCTCCTCCGTTGGAAGAAAAAGGGGGGGCCGGGGACGGAAGCCTTTCTTCCGCACGACCTCTCAAAGGAAGAACTCTGCCCCCGTCTCTCCGCCACCTTGTCCTCCCCACCTCTCCTCCATCGACCCACTCCAGGCCGACTTCTGCGTCTGCGCAAGACCTTCCACACGACCTTCCATCGTCCGCGGTCGACGTCCGACCCGCTTCTTCTCCCCTCCAACTCCCACTCCCAACGCAGAGCCTGTAGTCGACGTTTCAACACCCTGAGTCATTCCTTCACGCCCACTCTGTTGCGAACCGAAGGACGGGACATCCTGACCACGCTCCATCGTTGCAGGCCGTCGAACCGAAGAACCCATCCGAACATTCTTAGGTCTTTGTTGTTGCTGCTGTTGTGCTTGGAGCTTCTTCTGCATCCGACGGAAAGAATCAACGTCCTCCCAAGGCGTCTCCCTCCTCGCAAGACTATCCCTGCGCTCGCCCGTACCCTGTCTAACCACAGATGTTGAAGTGGACAAGATGCTCGTAGGTGTATCGCATCGAGCCCCAAACTCGCTCTGAGGACTGGAAACTGCGGCATCGCCCGTTCGAGTCCGTTGAAGGGAAAGTGGTAAAGGACTACTACTGCCTTCGTTCTGGAAGTATCGAGGAACTTCGTCGGAGGAGGGTAGCGAAATCGGTGACAAGGGGTTCGAGGCTGTCTGAGAGCTCATCCGACTGGGACTCCGAGTCGTATTTGGTTTTGAGTAGATCCCGGGACTGCCGACTCGGTTACGCAGTGAATTTGTCCGCTGTCGGGCCAAAGGATCGTCCCTACTGACGATTCGGATGATAGTCGGCCTCTCGGTGCCAACGTCCTTTGAGCCTTGCTTCGTCGGCTTGGGAGCGGAAGGAGATTGTGGCTTTCCCGGAGCCGAGCCCGACCCGACTCTCGATTTCCTACTCGTCCGCATCCCCCTCTTCCAACCCTTCTCACTCTCATCCTCATCAGCAGCTTCCAACTGTGCCACTCCACCTTTTCCCAAGACCGCATCAACAGTACCAACACCAGCATCGTAAGACGACCGCGCCGAGAAAAGTCGCCTTACAAATCCCGTAATGGTCTTTAATCGCACCTTCTCGCGCAGTTGTCCTCCAGATCGAACTTCGAAGTGAGGGTGAGCTTCGCCGGACCATAGTATCGTTTGTGACGGCGGAGTCTCGTCCGAATGCTCATCCACACGTTCTAGCGGCGAGTATGAGTCTGTCGTTCCTCCGCCTTTGGATTGGTTTGGCCCCGGACTGCGTCGTTGCGATGAGAAGCTGGGAGAAGATAAATCGAGTTGAGACGGAGGTGCGTCTGGTGAGGTGATCACGACTTGCGGTGGGTCCGAAGAAATGCTCTTCAAGCCTCCGGGGGCAGTCTGTGGTCTTCGCTTTCCACGCTTCGGTGTGATTGGGAGAGCCTTCTGTTGTTGAGAAGTGGAATCGGAAGCGGGCTGTGCCTTTGAAGTCAATGAAGGTTCCGCACCGTCGGAAGAGCCCAGCTGAGCGCCATTGCTTTCAGACTGATCAGGTCCTATGGAGGCGTCCGAAATCCCCCTGTGGGCGTCGATCTCGTTCCCTTTGGCGGTGACATCTTCTCCTCGATCATCCTTTGAATCCGCAGCACCAGTATCAGCTCGCGCTTGCACTGTTGAAACCTGTTCCTCTGTTGACACTTCCTTGTCTCGCTCGTCACCACTAGCCCCACCATCCTCGTTGACGACCGCCTCCTTTTCCTTTTCATCATCATCCAGCACCACATTATCCCTCACGAGCAACAAAGTACCCTTATAGAACGGTCTCGGCGGTGGTGGAAACGCGAGCGGCGGTGTAGGACATACCGTTCCCTCCGCGTCGCTAATCGCCGTGCTGGCCCTCCGCGAGGAGCCCACGGGAACAGAATAGGATCGAAGGCTGCTGGAACCGGATGGAATTTCTTGACGTGATGGCCGACGGTCGAAGATCCCTCCTGGCGTTGGGGGATCCAAGTTCGACCCTCTTCTGCTGGCGAGTGACCCGGACTCACCACCCCATGTGAGACTACGTGCTTGGGAGGCTCTCGCCTCGTCGTTCTGATCGAGTGGTAATGGACTGGCCCCCTCCGCTTGTGTCGATGCTTCATTTTGCGTTTGAGATGTACTCCCTAACTTTCCGAAAGCGTGTGGCCGTGATGTTATCGGCATCTCCTCGTCCTGACCATCCGAAGCTGGCCCAGCATTTCTTTCCACCAGATCCTCAAACTCCTCTTCCTCCCTGCTATCATTAGAAAGATGTCGCCCATTTCCCATGCCGCGGCTTCCTGAATCTGATCGTGACGGTAGAGGATACGCCCGGAAAGCAGGAGAAGAAGATTCCCTTGACGGACCTGCCATGTCGTAGTAATCGTTTTGTCCATCGTCGTACTCGTCGTGCTCATCTCTAAGATACTCCTCCAATTCGGAAGCTGGAGACTGGGCGATGGCGCGGGGTCTAGTCGCAGTGAGATACTGAGGAGCGGGAAGTTCGACAGGATCGGCTTGGGGCGACTCGGCTATTCCGATTGAGCGCTTCAGCGTTTCGTCGGGCTCCTCCACCTGACTAGATCGACGACGCAGTGATTGTTTTGCTCCGGATACGAAGCTACGGAAGGACTGTAAACTGAAGGAGGATCCCTCAGCCGGTGCTGTTTGTGGTCTCTTCGTACGCTTTGGTGTCGGCCGATCAGCGGCTCCCGCCCCTCCACGGCCACCCCGCCCTACACGAGGAAGTTTGCTCTCCGGATGTGGATGTACGACACCGTCCATTTTATCCTGTTGCGCGAGACGTCGTTCGGCGGCCTCAGAATTTGTGGTGGCGTGGGAAACAGACATTGTTGTCGGCCTGCTCTCACTGGCCGATATCGTGGGTGTTGATCCCGAGTCGGACGTAGAACCGGAAAGGCCCATCGATGGATTGGACGCGGACTGGCTGATACGGCGAACGGATCCTGCTATTGCAGTTGAGCTGCGTGATCGATTCCGAATAGAGGCTCGCAAGGGTGGTGGAAACGGTTTTGGGGCAGGCCGGTCACCAGGTCGGACAGGGCCCACAAAGGAGATTCTTGGTCCGAGTGCAGAGAAAGCTGAGTGAGATTGAGAGGATGTTGGCCGGGTTGTTTCGGATGCCGTTGTAAGTTCGGAGGTGGAAGCTGCAGCGGAAGACAGATCGCTAGAAGATCGCCTGAGCCCGGGTCGAGAGAGGATTTGGTCTTGTTGCAATTCCCATCCTCCTGTCGAAGACGGTCCTACCGGTATTGCGATCAAGGCGTCATGTTGAGAGAAGTCCCTCCGCTTATCTGCCTCCATGTCCAAGGGTTGACCCGATTTCTGTGGAGCGAGAGTTATGTTCTCGGCGCTGTGGAAATGAGTCGGGACTGGAGACCCGCCAGAGTTCGAGACCGAGGATACTGTAGATTGGACGACAGAAGGAGCATCGCTTGTTCCCTCGCTGGTGGAAGAGCTTGAGTCCTCGTCCCTATCGGATTCGGTGGACGCTACAGGTAGTGGTCCCAGAGGGCAGCCTTCGAAGGATCGGGGCGAGTCGGGCTGATTGTGGGAGTAAAGGTCGGAACTGTGGATGGCAGAGGAAATCAGATCAGCGCGGAAGGAGAGAACCACGTTGTCAATCAGGAAGAACTCACGGACTAGACGGGTTAGAAAGGTCCGCGTGCATTCGAGATTCCCTTGACTGAGAGTGACGTGCTTCAGCGATGATCGATGATGTCGGGGACGGATGTTTAGATGTGAATGCTCCTAGACACGATGGCAGAGCGGAAGGTCGAGGTCGAGGTGAGATTGAGGAAGGTGGTGGTAGTCAGGAACAAGGAAGACCCGACGAACACTCCCCACCCCCTTCCATCCATCTGCAATCAGTCAGCTCAAAAATCTAGGCAAGGGGAGAGTCGGAGCCAGGGCAAGGCTGCATAAATTTTGAGGGTGGTACAGGAGAAAAAATAAAATAAAAAAGTCTTGCATCTCCCCGCTCCCTCCCTCACCCCCCCACGCGACCTCGTCCCCCCGCTCTCAAGATGATGCCCACAACCATCCGCTTTCCGCCCGAGCAAAGCAAGTCTCGTCGAGTACATATGACATTTCCCAGGTCCGGGGCTGATGCGCTGATCGCTGGTGCGGGATGACTAGATGACTGCGCACAGCACAGCATCGCAGATTCCGAAGCAGCAACTTCCCTCACAACGAGCTCTCGGCGGGTCTGCCTCTTGCTGTCAGGGCAACGACCCGACGATGGCCTGTCTACTACTCTCCACGCCCCGGGCTAGTCTCTTCTCATCTCCAGTATGTATACAGTCCTGCTGCGACTCCAGCCCCCCGGCGAGAAAAGAGCGTACGTTGAGACTGCGTCGTCCATCCAACCGACGCGACTCGAAGCGTGCAGCTCTCACCTCATTCGCCCTTTCACCGCCTCACCACCCCCTTCTTATCATCCCGCGTAGTACTGACATCAATCGTCGACCGCTGAGCCAAGAGCACAGCGACCTCGACAGCCAAGCGTGGAGTGATTATGCAGTCAAGACTCCCACGTTATCTCGAAGGGACTGGCCTGAGGTGGGTGGTGGGAGTGGGAGGAGCTCAGGCACAAGGCTGCGGAATGACGATGAGAGAGAGAGGAACCGGAATAAACCATCGAAAGCCCCACAGCTCAATCTATCTCACCTCCAGATTTTAAGCGCGTCTTGGCAAGCTCTCTCTTGCGCTAAGTCAACCCTCTGCCAAGGAACGGGTTTTGCTCATCGATATCCCCCTGCTTCGCCCTCGTGGAAGTCGACTCTCGGGACGGAACGGTCGGTCGGCGAAGAGACGATCAGCATGGTTTCATCGCCGGAAGTGATCCATACCTTGACTTCGCTGAAGCAGGTGATGGTCAGAGAGACGCAGTGTGCGGGTCGTTTTCTGATGTGTGAATTGCATTGCACCGTATAATCGAACATGAGGAGAGTAGAGAAGAAGCGGTTGTAGTTGGAGACTGAGAAGGAAGGGGGCCGGGAACGTGGAAGAGGAAAGGAGAAAGAGTGTCTACAGGAAAAGATGCCGATTAGAGATTGGGGGGTGGGGGAGGGTTAAGAGTGAGTGCCAGAGGGAAAATGATAAAGGTCGATCGAGGGATAGCGAAGATGGCCGGGAAACGTGGCTCGGGTTCCCTCCCCCCTCGTTTTGAGTGTGGGCGTGGGCGTAAGCGTAGGTCTAGGTGTAGTGTCTGAGCGCGGACCATGTTCCTGAGTCGCCGAGAGGAATGAGATGTCGAGAGATGGGCGCTGGATCCGGACAAGCCTTCAAGAGAAGAAGTAGAGCGACGACTGAAGGAGACCAAAGAACGGGAAATGTCAGTACATATCGCAAGCAACCATCCGAAAGTTTATACCAGCTCACCTTCGTCTCCGAAACGTCAAAGGTGCCTTTGGCAGGCAACGGCTTGATCAGCTTCGAAAGCTCCACAAACCTCGTCTTCATCTGCAAAGGCTTATCATCTCCCTTCCCATCCTTCTTCCCCTTCCCAGCAGACGCACCCACAGCCGTCTTCGTCTTCTTCGCTGTCGTCGTCTTCTTCTTCTTCCCCTTCCCAGACACATCTTCAGCGTCATCCTCCTCCATCTCCTCAGCAGCCACAACGTCCTCATCTGCCTCTTCTGATGCACCCTCCATATCCTCAGCGGAGAGATCGTCCATCATTTCCCCATCAGCGTCCGTCTTCGCCGCCGCCGCAGCAGTCCGGGAAGGCTGAGACAATACCATCTCAGCCTCAACAGCAGCCGCTTCCTCCCCCTCCCCTTCACCCTCACCCTCACCCTGCACAACAAAGCTCTCCCCAGCCTCCGTCTTCTGCAACTTAGCCCGATCGGCCGCCTTGAGTCGCACAACAGGCAAGTAATGATCCTTATACCGCTCCAAGAACTCCTCCCTCAACCGACCAAGGATGTCCTGCGAGTGAAGCCGGACAAAGGTATCCCGGATGATGTCCGACATCGTATCGATATCGCACGCATGGGTCCAGTACGAATCGTGCACCGACGCAAACACCAATCCGGCCGAATGACACTCGAGCGCGGTGAGCATCATGTGCGTCGCATCGAGCGAATGAACAAAGTTCGGCGGGAACGCACTGGCCTGTTTCATAGGTGAGACCTGCGTGCATGCCAGTGGGTCATGGATGAACACAGTCTGAACGGCCGTCGCCATCTGCTTCTTCTTGTGTCTCCGATAGGGCTGGACGACAGGAAGTCCCAAAGGAGTCTGCCAAATGACCGAAGTCATCTGCTCAAGTACCAGCCGATTCTTGACCGTCGACGACCTGCCCGTGCCGAACCGCTCGTACCGAATCGCATGCTCGATCCGGTCCTTGGGGATACTCTTCGCAATCATCGAGGCCGTCTCGTGCAACCAGGTCTGAATACCCTGAGCCCCGCTGAACAGATCGCCAATGGAACTAATGATCAGTCGAGCCAGATAGGCAGCCGTCATCCAAACCTTCTCAGCAGGAACATCCCTCCGCTCCTGCAACCTCCGCATAACCTGATCCTTCGCACCTATCAGCGTCACACCATACACAGTAGTCATCACCGTCTGCTTAACCACCTTCCTCGTAACCTTGCCCACCAAAAGCTGCGCAAACTCATTACCCTCTTTCGCATCCTCCTCCACACGCTTGATGACGAGCTCAGCAACGCCCGTATACACGTCCGCGGGCGAATCGCCCCGGGAGAGGTTCACCTGCTTAGCACCCTCCATGTCACCACCCAACGCCGCATAATGTTGCAGACCATTACACGTCCCGTCCTGGTGGACCGGCAGACGACACGGGTACGCCTCCGGTCCCTCCGGATGCTTCATCGCGCGCGAAAGCTCATAACAGGCCGCCAGACACTGGAACGGATCCTCCGCCTTAGCCCACCAGCGGAAATTGATAGGATCCTCAGCAGACTGCCGGATATTCTCCTCATTATCGAGAGAGAACTGGACCCGATCGCCAAAACTGGCCTTGTCGAAGCCGTACAGGTTCGCAAGGTGGACCCGGAGCCAACGCAGACCCGTCGCTTGGAGCGGTTTGGCGTCGGCAAATGTGAGCAGACCACGACTCAAGTCCGAGCCGAGGTGGTGCAAGTGAGGAGGGATCGGGTACGCCCGTCCGCGGAAATCGACATTGTGAGGGAGGTAGAACCGTTCGCCCAGGTAGGCCCGCGCGATCTCCAACTTGTAATTCACATCACATCGCTGAGAATGCAACGCAGCATTCGCGAGCGCCCACGCCCGCATCCGCTGCAGATAAATCGACCGCTGCGACAGATCCGTATCGTAGTTCGCCGGTCGTTCCGGTTGTGAATCCTCAACGAGCTTCTCGGGAAGTTTACCAACGCGTTCACCCCTGTTCCACAACTCGGTCATGACTCGGAAGACGTCCGCATTGATCGCCCATGCCGTCTGACCTAGCACGTCCAGGCCAGCCATGATAGGCTCCAACCCATTATTCGCCGACGCCGCACGAAGGTAAGAACCTTGCTCAGCACTGTCCTTATACCGCATCATGCTCGTCCGTGCCGTGAGATATCCACCCCGATTGGTAGTCTCCCACAACCGCGGCGGCACCAACATAGGCAAATGTCTCGGCGACACCGTATCGTGCACCCGATCACTGTCCATCCGCTGCCCAATCGCGTCATTCAACCGGATCACACCCAACTTCTTGCCCCCAATGTACTGATACGTAGAGTACAGTGCCGGCTGATCTTCCTCCCACAATACACCCTCATCATCCACCTTCGACCGATGGACTTTGGCCGTCTCGAGGAAGATCTGCATCAGGAACCCACCGACGCGCGATCGGATGCCCTGTGTCCAACTGGGTAAACCTTGCTCCATAGCCGTCTCGCCCGTCGTAGCATCCCGATTATTCGCAATCTCCTGCCGCGTAAGAGGATTCAAAAGACCCTGCTGTCGCATCCGTATCTGACTCGCCTTCATCTTCGAGTACAGATGCGGATTCTGACTGATCACCCACGCCACGCACTCGGCCTCGACCGCCCGGCCAATCTGGATGAGTAGACGCGCCGTCCGGACACCATCGTGCAACCCGACCGATCCACACACTCGCATGACCTCCAAGATCGGGATCAGAGCGAGCTTGTTGGTCGGTAAGAACTTGATAAAGGGTAAGATGTTCTGCTCCTCCGGTGTACCCTTCGTCAACGAAGACCCCTCCATCCGCGCAATCTCCTCGTCCAATCGGGGCTGCATCACCTGGAACCAGTTCCACATCAGTACCTGGAGAGGTTTGGACTGCAATACACCGGCCTGTTGCAGGCCCAGACTTTCCAGATGGGCCGCAGCGTGCGCGAGGCGTTTGCGGGCTGCGTCGATGGAAGAAAGTTCGAGCCATTCTTGGCGGTCGTAGGGGTCGGAGTACATCTTGCGCGATTGGGCTACGATGGAGAGGTTCTCTTTGAGGTTCGTCAGGTTGAAGGGCTCTACCAGACCGGTTTCGCTCGCGGCGGCGCCAGGGTTGTTCGACGCTTCCTGCAAGGGTTTATAAGGATGTCAGCACAAATCTCGCGTTTCGTCGGAGAAAAGCATAACATACCGTAAGAACTGGTTCAACTTCAGGCATGGTAGCTTGCAACTCTTCCGGCGTTTGCGTAGATACCTGACCTTCCAAACTCGACAGCCCCGCTTCTTCACCGTCCGCCGACGAACGCGTATTTTGCTCTTCCAGCTGCGCACGCAGCTGGGCCGCGAGGGAAACGTTACCCATCCGATCAGCCGCCGCGCTCGCCTCTTGAAGGACATCCACCACAGTCGGCTGACGCAATACCGACGACGCGCCCGTAGATTCAGACGCCGCAGCACCCTCTTCGCCCGCAGAAGGACCCGACGCAGCCTCCTGAACAGAATGAGGCAGTTTCAACGACAACACACCCGTGCTGAACACTTCCTCCAACGGGATCAAATGCGACTGAGCCGAGGTCAGGAGCACATCCAACGAGGGACAGTCATTCTGGATGATACCGACTGGAATACGGGAGTACGTATTCGCGAAGAGACTCTCATTCTCGACATTTTCTCCTGCTCCTCTGACCTTCTCCGGCGGGACGCGACGACGTCCGAGACGGCTGCGAGATAGGGAGGGGCGGGACATGGCTGTGAGTTGTTCGAGGGAGGAGTCGTCCATGAGGATCACACGTGGATAGGCGCCCATCTGCTTCAATCGGACAATGCCGCGCATCATGATACCAATCGTCGCTGCGCTGGGTGTGGGATCGACCGAGAGTATCGACGCGTCGCTGTTCTCGCTGAGAGGGTCTGTATGACCAAAGGAAGGCCGTTGGGAGTTCATCATGCCGAACAAGGCCCATGCTCGTTGGACATAGGTCCGTATGGTGGCCGTCGTAGCCGCCGCTTTGGCAGCAGCCGCGGGCGAGGTGACCAATTTACCGGAGAGCGAACCTCCAAAGCTGGAAAAGGGATCGGCAGTCGCGTTCTGTGCGAGCGAGGCAGCCTTGTGCAGATAGCAATCGAGGATGAGATCGTAGAGGAGCGGTGGGATACTGAGTGGTCGTGTGTTTGGCCTGTTTACATTTCGGTCGCGGTCGGACTGTTGTCGACGACGTGTTTGGGGGAGGGAGGCTAGAGAGCGGAGGTAGTACTCGTGTCGGAGGCCGTCGAAGAGTTTCTCTGCGCGTGCGATCATGCCTGTGGCGAGACATGCCTTGAGGACGGAGAGGTTTTCGATGCTGCGGCTGGTAGGGAAGAGGGCTTCGCTCTGGGTGTAGAAGAAGGGATCGGATGCTTCTGATGCATCTGAGGTTGTGTTGGTTGACCTTGATGTGGAGGCAGATTGCTGGGAGCTTGCTGAGATGTTGGAGCGGGCTGAACGCGCTGTGACACCGGTGAGGGACGCGAGAAGCTTGAATTCCTCGTTTGCTCTGGTCGCTGCTGCAGAGGTAGATGAGACGCGGGTCGGGGCTGCGTCCTGGACCTGATTCTGGGTGTTCGACCGGGAGGGATCCTGAGAGTCTGTAGCAGAGGAGGGAGAGTCAGCGGCATCGAGGACTGCTTGTTGCTGTAAGATGCGCTGCTCGTAATTTGTGGCAAAGCTCTCGAAACTGGCTGATGAGCGGAAGATTTCGAGACGGTCGACTACGTCTGCTGGGAGGGGCGAGGGTAATCTTGTGATGGGTTGACGCTTGAAGGGAGAGAGGGAGGATGGTAGTTTGGAGGTAGGTGGTGGTGGTGCAGTGGGAGAGGCGACCGATGCTGATGATACGGAGGGAGCTGAGTTGCCGTAGGAACGCGAGGGGGAGATGGGTGTTGTGGGTGGGATGGGGTGGGCAGAAGAAGATGCGAGTGTGGATCGATGTCTGATGAAAGTGTGTGATTCAAGCAGGGATGTTCTTGATGTCGATCTTGATGCTGTTGCTGTTGCTGTTGTGAGTGAGTGATGATGTCTTGCTGCTGAGATGATGGCTGCTCTTCTTGCTGTAGTTGCTGCTGCCACTGCCACTCCCGCTGCCCGCACTCCACCTCCTCCTCCTCCTGTCGCCGCTGCTGAGAGTGTTGCTGTTGTGCTGCGATACATTTGGCTGCTGTTGCTGCTGCTGTTGTTGGCTCGTTGATGGTGAGAAGCTTCCAAAAAAGTTGTTGCGAAGGCCTTGGTCAGACGAGAACTTTTTTCTGTCCCTATTCGCGTCACGTGACTGTGCAGTTCAGCCACGCGTCGCGAAAGAGTGGAGCCGTGACCGTGTATCATATTGAGACCCAGGTGAGACTAGACGATATGCCCCAATTTGAACACCCACGTGATTTGTGAAGAGCGCTAGAAAAAGAGGCAAATGCATGCATGTGTTCTAATGGCGCATGTTACAAAATAGAGAGCGTCTCAGTCTGAGTTTCCCAGAGAGTTGATTACAAGAAGGACGCGTCTGATTACAAAGTGACCTTGTTTTGAGCTCATCTGTCTCTTTTGGGACTGACCTCCTCCACCTTCTCTCTGTCACTGACACCCACCTTCACTTCCTCCAGCCTCTCTCTCTCCATTCCCCCCAGCTCACCACCAGCAACAGTCTCAAGCTGGTCCTCATCCCCACCAACCCTCTCGCCGCGGATCTCTCTCCCTCATCCCATCAACACTCCCACCCACAGGAAGATTCAGAAAGGGAGTCCACCATCTCTCTCCTCCTCAACCTCCAGCCATGCTCAGGCCTACCCGCAAGCAGAGTCTGCCAAGTCCAGCACTCGCAGCATTCGACCCAGCACAACTCGTGAACGCACCCCCATCGCCCGCTCCCTACGCCTCACACCACAACGGACACACCTCCTACTTCGGCCCAGCAGCAACCGCGTCCTCATCATCAAATGCAGCAGCCACAAACGGTGGCACCCCTTCCCTCACTTCCTCAGCAGCATCCATTCACAGCATCCCCGCCACTCCAGGATTCGGTCCAGGCAGCGCTCTCTCCGGATCAGGCTTCCTCTTCAACGGCGGTCCATCCAGCACAGGCACTGGCACGCCCGCTTCAGGTATCACTGCACCCGGCGGAGCAGGAACAGGTTCATCCACACCCCTCTCCGGCCTCGGTCCAGGCGGGGCCACCTTGGCGTACGGAGCCCCACAGGCTGCTTCCACCATCGGCAACCGTCCCGCCAACGCAGGTTCCAGTCTATACCAGGCCTGTCTCAGTCTTCGCGACCGTCTCTGGTGTGTGGACGGCTTCGGAAACGCCTATCTCGACCCAGATGGCCCTCTCATGTCCACAGCCATCGCGGCCACTCTGCCTGAGCCAGGGGCAGCCGCCGCAGATCTTCCCTCCCCTTCCACTCCCACCACACCAGGCACTAGCACACCCACAGGTCTCGGCGTAGGAGGTATGCCCGGTGGGACACCCTCTGCCTCATCAGGAGGGAACCATGTCTCCCTCGATGCCTCTGAGCCTGTCTCAAAACTATGGGCCACTTTCCGATTGGGAACGCCCCTCTGTGCCCTCTTCAATGCCCTCTACGTCCAGCCCATCGACGTGTCTCCACCAGCAGCACCACCAACAGCAACAACAGAACCTCTCCTCGGTCCAGGCGGACAACGTCTGCTCACAGTCAACAACGACCTCGCCCATCTGCGTTACAACCCACGCGAATGCAAGAAACTCGCAGCTCACTTCATCATGGCCATCAAGAGGGATCTCGATTGGGGTCACGATGAGATCTTCAGCGTGAGCGACCTCTATCTCGACGATACCAATGGATTCGTCAAGGTGAGTCTCCGCACCCCTTCTCGCTTCTCTCTCTCGATCGATCGATGCGGAAGGGAACTTGGTAGGAAGATGAGGTAGAATGGTCGGACGGTGGGTTACTGGACTCGATTCTGCCAACCGAGACAAGGGTGCAGTGGCTCAGACCCTCGCCCTGGCTGGACAACAGGGTTGAGCACGAGCCCTCCCTTCGTTGAATTGGCCATCTTGTCTCATTTCCGCCTCACTTTCCACAAATCCCGCGCTTGCCCCTCTGACTAACTTGCACAAATCGGGCGGGGCCTGACCAACCTCATTCTTTCTCATCTTCTCCCAGGTCGTTCGCACCGTTAGCAAACTACTCGACGTGTTCGCCTCGCGCGGTCTGCTCGTGCCCACCCAAGATCCCGCCAGCGGTAATGGGGATGGAGAGGGCAGTACCGCCGCCCGGGGTGGACTGGCGTGGAGCGTGAACGAACTCCTCAACACGGAACGCAAATACGTCCAAGATCTCGAAGCGATGCAATCCTACGCCCGCGCCCTCCAGACGTACAACATCCTCGCTCCAGACACCATTCACGACCTTTTCGGTAACCTGAATGCCCTGGTGGATGTGTCGAGACGGTTCTTGATCACGGTTGAGGAGAATGCGCGGAGGCCGGCTGATGATCAGCATTTTGGACATGCTGTCATGGCTATGGAGAGCGACTTTGCGGTGTATGAGCCGTTTTGTGCGAATTATAATAAGGCGCTGGATACGATTACTGCGGAGACTCAGAATTTGCTGGTGAGTTTCTCATCCAGCTTCTCAGTGTTCGATGTCGGTCACTGACAGTCATTCTGTCCTTCCACTTATATAGCGTCTCAAAGAGTGCCCGGGCTCGGAAGAGTTCTACTTGACGCCAAACTACGAGCTGCCGTCACTACTGATCAAGCCCGTGCAACGGATTTGCAAATACCCTCTACTGTTGGAGGTATGTATCGCATAACGCTCTCCAATCTCCGCTCGCTCGTCTCTTGTCCTGACTTTCGTGCACTTTGGATCTACAGCAAATTATCAAAAATAGCCCCGAGGACGCTACTCACAGAGAAGAACTCCTCGACGGATTGCACGTCGTCAAGCGCATCGCGGAAAAAGTGAACGAAACCCAACGAATGCAAGAAAACGCCCTAATCGTGAAGGACCTCGAAGAACGCGTCGACGACTGGAAGGGCCACAACGTCTACCAATTCGGGCTCCTCCTTCTCCACGAGCCCTTTGTGGTCATCAAGAACGAGACGGAGCGCGAGTACCACGTCTACCTGTTCGAGACGATCTTACTGTGCTGTAAAGCCCCGCCGGGTCTTCCACAGAATCTGAAGGACAAGAAGAAGAAGGACAAGAAGGCTTCTACTCCTCTACCTATTGTTCCGAAGAAGGACACGACGCCTTTGCAAGTGAAGGGGCGTATATTCACTGCGAACATGACGGGGGCGTATGCGCAGACGAAGATTGGATCTGTCCTTGGAGCTCCTGGCGGACAGTACACGTTACAGATCTGGTGGAAGAACGATCACGACACCGAGACGCTGGGACTCAAGTGCAAGAACGAGGAGCAGCTCAACAAATGGCGAACGGCGGTGAACCGCGCGATTGACGCTGCTGTGATGCGGCGGAAAACGTATCAGTCTTCTGATAAGAACATCTCGGCGATCATGCTGGGCAACATGGCGGGTGCGGGAGCGAACGGACGGAGATTGACGAACGGGTCGAGTACGTTCCCTATTACGCCTCTTACGGATCAGTCGCCTTTCCCGTACCGGTCTGGGGGATCATTACGGGAGGATATGGATCCGGGGTATGCGGCTGCTGCCGCTGCTTCCCGAGCAGGAGGAGGAGGTCCCATGCCCGGCGGTCCAGGGGGACAGAATGGTCAAGGGGCGTACGGAGTTTCGCGCTTCAGTCAGCCTGCGGAACAGAGGGAGCGGAAGATGAGTGTTTCTCAGGAGGCTGCTTCTCGTCCCCGGGCACGGACCGAGGATCAGGATGGAGCGACGATGGCGCAGTGGAGGAGTCATTCGCCCAATCCTGCTGGTCGACCGCCGTTGCCGAGGAGTTCGGGGTCGAGCATGGCGAGTCCGATGCCGGAGGGCGTGCCTATGCCTATGCCGCCTACGTTGCGGAAAGCGTCGAGCAGTCGGCAGTTGAGGCCTGTTGTTGCGCCGTTGCAGATGGGTGGGGGTGGGGGTGTCAATGGAGCGGCGGCGAGGATGGTTTCGCAGCAACGGATCAATACGGGCGAAGGGATGGAGTTTATGGATGCAGCTACTCCCTCGCCTACCGCTGAGAGTTTCGGTCCTGGATTCTTTGGGGGTGGTGGTGGGCCTGGGCCGAGGCGGTTGGAGGACGGAGGAGGGCTGTCGAGGTCTGGGTCGGAAGGGTTGGCGGCCTACCGGAATCGGTCGTCTAGTAATCCGCAGCAGTATCAGCCGATGGGGCATGGGCAGGTACCGCCGCTTCCTCGGGGTCCTGCTCATCTGGCGGCGGTGTATGGGACTGGGTACCCACATCCTCATCCTCCACCGGGAGGGCATGGGACGCAGAGCGGGAAGCACGGTTCTTCGGGGAATGGTCAGGGTCAGAATGGGTGGAATGAGGAGCGTCGATTGAGTTCGTCTAGTTTCTCTACGATTGACTCGATTCAGTCGGTCACGTCCCGGCCGGATTCGACATCTGCGAGCTCGGCTTCGACTTTCAATATGACGATGGGGACGAATGGGTTAATTGGGGGTGTTCCGCCTTCGAATCATCAGGGCAGCACACATTCGCTCACGCGGAGTACGACGCCACTTGCGAATTCTTCAGGTCCGGGAGGATCGCCGGTCTCGCAGGCTGTCAAGCTGGTCATCAACCACGCGGAGGAGAAGTTTACGATTGTGGTCCTCCAGTCGATCTGCTATACGGATCTTCAGGACAAGGTGACGAAGAAGTTGCGATTGTGTAGTGGGCGGAAGACGTTCCCGGAGAGTGGGGTTCGGATTCGGTATGTGGATGAGGATGGGGATGTGGTTGCGATGAATACGGATGAGGATGTGCAGATGGCTTTTGAGGCGGGGAGGAAGACGAGGTCGGATGTGACGCTTATTGTGTCGTGAGGGCCTGGGTTGGTGCTCGAGACCTTTTCTGCACGACTGGCCCCTTTCCTCTCTCCCTTGCCCCCCCTCTCCCTCTCCCTCTCCCGCTTTTCTTTTGGATACCCTATACCTCGACCTCCCCCGTTCCCCCGGTTTTCTTTGGGCTTCTTTCTTCGATTTCCTTGCCGGGTCTGGATGAGCGAACTCCTTTGCAAGCATTCGCACCGCCGCATCCCAGCTTAACTCGACCCTTTCCTCCAGTGGGAAAGTCACTCCCTATTACTACGCTCGCTACTCTCGACACACACACACACACACACACAATAACAGTCTCTTCCACATCGTCTTTCGAACTCCTGTCCATCATCCATCTTTCAACAAACCTTACCATTTCAAAGGCCTCAAAGTCGAAAACACGCACTCTCCTTTTTTCCACTCTCAAATCTCAAAGTCTTCACTCGCGGGGTCCTCTTCCAACCAATTTTTCTTCCTCTTCAATCCTATCTATCTGTGAACAGCAGGCTCCCGGTTTATCACGTTCGCCCCATCCGCTCGCGCCTTTTCCGTCTCTCCTTCATTCAATCGAATATGTGGACGCCGGGGGGGGGCGAAATATCAAGGCCCCCCCCTCGCCTTTCTCGCCCTCTTGCCCCCCTCTCACAAAAGGACCAGATTCATCATGTCACCCACCACCACCACCACCCATATTTCTTTCTTCTTTTCTCATACCTTTCCCCTTACCGCTTCGCTCTCTACGAACGTTCTTCTTGTCTTTCCCTCTTCATTTTTGACTTTCTTCTTGAATCTCAACACAGCTCAACATCCCCTTGATCAGATTTTGGCATTCATTTGCTCCATGAGCTCATCATCATACTCGTCCATCAGACTCTCACTCGTAGAAGAGGACTGTGCCCCGTGCCCCGTGCCCGCAAGGTCGATCTCGCTTGTCTGCACACCTTGCCTACTGCTTCTTCGGAATACGGGTTGCGGATCTCGAGCGGCGCTGGGATCGACACGATTCGAAATCTCTGTGTCAGGTAGTTGGCGCAAGCAATAAGCAGCGTCAAGCTGACCCCGCGTGAGCCGCCTATCTACTGGCCTCGAGATAGAGATAGAGGCGAGAGGTGCTCGCAGCTCGATGCTCGTTTGCTCATGGAAACCGTGCGTACCGCCGGCGTCCTGCTGGGGCCATGCCCCATGCATGGGCCACCGTGCATTTCCTCACGTTCGTGTCACTTTCCCAGCCGAGGAACGAGGGTTTGGGACTACTATCACTCGAGTTCTCCGCTCTCCGACGGAAACCACGTTCGTAAGATTGGAGATTGGAGCTTAGGGAGCTTTGAGCGAGGCGGCCTGCGGCGGACTATGTACTGGAGTTCGAAGCTCGCCTAGGTGGCATCGTCATAACGGCGATGAGGCAATGGAGGGAGGACGCGAAAGGGTTGGGTTTGTGTTCCTCGCACTCGGGTCCCCCCCACTACATACTACGTTCCAGCCGACCACATGCATACACAAGAGCTGCCATCTGCCAGTCTGCCAGATGCCAGGGCCACCTCCCATACAATTTCGCGACCACTGACAGATCAAATTCAGGGCACTAGGGCGCTAAGATCTACGTGGGCTCGGGGATTTCGAGCGTTGCTTCAGTAGTATCTAATCGCCTCCGTTGCTCACCTTTGCTTTCCTTCCCAGCAGTACGTCTCTGGTTTCGGTATACATTCCCTTTTGCCCACGGCCACAGCCACAAAGCCAGAGACGCTGGCAAGTCGCCTCGGAACGTGGTGACAGGTTTCGTAGCATAGGCGATTCCGGCGGGTTAGGCGGCGACGAGGTGAAGCGTGAAGGGAAGGTTCACGAATTCTCTATCTGGACAGAGTCAACGGACCTCGCTAATCCGCTGGCTATCTGACGGAAAGCTGGATTCTCTTTCAAGTATCTATGTATCACGCAAGGCTCCTCGAAGCAGGGATGTGTATAAAAAGGGTGCCATCTAGCTGACTTCCTCTCCCATTCACCCCTCCCTCTCCACTCACACATCAATCCCATCACTACTTCCTCTGCTACACCTCCACACATCTATTCAGACATGTTCAAGTCTCTCCTTGCTGCCGTCATCGCCACCGCCGCTCTCGTAGCTGGCGCTCCCGTCGAGGAGACCATCGCCAAGCGCGCCCCCGCCGGTGTGCCCGGTTTCGATATCTCCCACTACCAGTCATCCGTCAACTTCAACACCCAATACAGCAACGGAGCCCGATGGGTCTACATCAAGGCCACCGAGGGCACCACTTACACCGACTCCAGCTTCTCCTCCCACTACACTGGCGCCACGAACGCTGGTCTGCTGCGTGGTGGCTACCACTTCGCCCGCCCTGACGTCTCGAGCGGTGCTACCCAGGCTAACTTCTTCATCTCCAACGGCGGTGGATGGTCTGGCGACGGTCGGACCCTTCCTGGCGCGCTCGACATTGAGTACAACCCCTACGGCGCGACTTGCTACGGCCTCAGCCAGTCGTCCATGGTTTCCTGGATCAAGTCCTTCTCGGACACATACAAATCCAAGACTGGCCGGTACCCCACCATTTACACTACCACAGACTGGTGGACTCAGGTACGCGCAAAGCTCTCACGTTCTCCAATCTATTATACCGCTCAGAATTGCTAACTAAGTTCTGCCACATCTCTCCTGACAGTGCACTGGCAACTCTGCCGCCTTCAGCTCGACGAATGCTCTCTGGATCGCTCGCTACTCTTCTTCTGTCGGCACTTTGCCCAACGGCTGGGGTGAGTATCCAGTCCTTCTTCGTTGCCTCTTCCACTGGTTGAAAGCTTTGCTGACTCCTGATGCTACATTCTGACATCTTCCTTGCAGGCTACTACTCCTTCTGGCAGTACGCGGACAGCGGCACGTTCCCCGGTGACCAGGATGTCTGGAACGGCAGCCTCGCGGGCCTCAAGTCCTACGCTACCAGCTGAACAGCTTCGACAGCCCTCAAGGCCTCAGTCGTCGCAATTGTACAACGTGTATCTCAAACTGAATCGGAAACCTCACGAATCTTACTTAGTGGTCTTTCACCGCGCTCAGCAGTGAGATACTGGGATCTCATCCTCATACCGACTGTGTTTTGACCGCGACCACTTCCAGCTTCGAACCTCGCGCCAAGAATGAGTAAAGGCGATCAGAGAATCAGAGAATAGCGCTCAGCGCTCAGCCTTTTGTTAGATTACGTAGCTTCGACATTTGCGTGACGGCTTACTCGCCCTCGTGCAGCGCATAGTACTTTGCCTTGCTTCGACCTTCGAGCTGGGATTCGCGAGTTGCGAAGAACGTATACATACGGAGGCCGGAGGGGGAAGATACCTGGCAAGTGGCATCTGGCAGCGAGTATGTGTGGATTTTGAATTTCCAACGCTCACCATCGCCACCGTCGTTCCGCCTCCCTGGACACCGGGCGCCTCTATTATACAGCTAGGAACCGAGCGAGTGAGGGAAATGTGTTCCTGATTGCCGACCTCACTTCTCTGACCTGAATTTGACTCGCTAATTGATGGGCACGTTCACCGCGGTGGAGATCTTGTCTCGGTACTCGCTGACTGTCGCTGAAGTCGACGACCACAACAACACCCACCTCGCACAGCAGGCATCAGCGCACTGGAAACCTGAACGCCGACCACTCCGCCTTAGGACCCAAGGGAGCAGGCCAGGGGCAAGATTGAATCGTGTTTTTGTTTGAAGCAAACTCTGACAGCTGTAGCACGTTATCGTTAGGCTCAAGAGAATCCCGAAAGCGAGGTTCGCTCACAGCTTTCAGAGATCTTGAATGGCACGACCTCTCCCTCCTTCCCCAAATAATCTCAGAGCAATTATACCAATGGCCCAAGCCCCCAAGCAATAATGGATAGGAGCAAAGAGCCCGTCGCCGTGGGTCGCGAAGAAGGGTTAAAAGCGGAGACCTGAGCTGACTGCTTTCTACGTTGACTGTTCCTCTGTTCTTCATCACCCCCTTCCTCTCCTTCCCTCCCCTCCCCTCGCTACCCTTGCGCCCCTTTCCTCCCTTCTCTCCTTTACCACCTTCCTTCGCACTTCTCCAGGTCAACAGCATGATATCTCAACTTCTGTCGCTCCTGTCGGCAGCTGGTGTCGCTACGGTCGGCCTCGCCGCGCCCCTTCAGCCTCGTGCCATCTTGTACCCTCACGACATTCAGGGCGCCGGGTTCCTCTCGCCTTACAGCGGTCAGGCTGTCGCCAACGTCCGTGGAGGTGAGTACATGCATATGTGCTTGTGCGTGTGATTTTCGTAATTGTATCTCATTTGTTTGTTTTCATATTTGGACTGTAGTTGTCACCGCTAAGGGCAACGGCGGCTACTATATCCAAACCCCTGCTTCCGCCTGGGACACTGACGACCGGACCTCGGAAGGCTTGTTCGTCTTCACAACCCTGCCCACCGCCATTGCTATCAACGACTTGATCAACATTGGCAGCGCTACGGTCTCAGAATACGTCTCCAGCTCCAACTCCGGCAAGCAGCTGAAGCTCACCGAGCTTACCAAGGCGGCCACGGTCACGGTCATCACCAAGAACGCGACCTCTGAGCTCAAGGCTATCGTCATCGGCACGGACCGCAGCCCTCCCACAGAGCACGTCGCCGTCAACAACCCTTTCGCGCTCCCGGCCAACACCACCAACGTCGAGAACAACGCTACTGTGGACCTCAACAGTAAGTCTGCTACATCCCCTTCTCGACGCCCTCAAAGTGCTAAGTTTGAGACTGACGGCCCCCTCCCTTGCTCTCTTGCAGCTGGTATCGGCTTCTGGGAGTCCCTTGAGTCGATGCTCGTCACCTTCCCCAACCCCCAGGCCACAGACCGAATCAACGAGTACAACGAGACCTACATCATCCAGCGCGGCAGCGCCCCGGTCACCTCTGGCAACGCACGAGGCGGTATCACCTTCTCCATCAATGACGACGGATCTTGGGACGACAACCCGGAAGTTGTCGGTGTTGAGGGCAACGCGCTTGACGGATCGTACTCTGCCTCTACGATTCTTCTTGGTGACCGCCTTGACTCTACCACGGGTGTGATGGGAACCGGCTTCGGTGGACTTCCTTACTTGTACCCGCTCAAGGGTCTCCGAGTTTACCGCAAGGCTGTCGGTGGACCCGTTGCTACGAACCTGACCTCTTCTGGCACTTGCACGTCCCTCCTTGTCGCTGAGATCAACGCTGAGTGAGTTAGATTCTGGGGGCTGCCATTGTCGTTTGGAACGCTCCTTTGCTGATCATTGTTTTGCGCGAACAGGAATCTGATGCCCACCGACACCAGCCGCATCGCCAAGGTTGGCTACAACATCGACAACTTCTTGAACAACCCCGACGTCATCATCATGAACGAGGTCAGTCATGCGCGAAATCTATTCCCCCTCTTCTGCCCCCGTTCTTCACACTGAAAGTCCCCTTAATTGTTGTTGCGCTTCAGATCCAAGACAACTCTGGCAACACGAACGATGGTACTGTCTCCGCCAGTCAGACCTTGAACAACGTCGTCAACTCCATCTCTGGCGCTACTTACAACTGGACCGAGATCGCCCCCCAGAACGGCGTCTCCGGTGGTGAACCAGGTGGGTTCACATCTCCTATGCCCCGCATAGCGATCTTGCTCAGCTCGCCGAGATACTGATTCGACTCCTTCTTTCGCTTTTTTACAGGTGGAAACATTCGCACTGCCTTCCTCTGGCGTACCGACCGTGTTCGTCTCTTCGGCAACGCTCCCGCTGGTAACGCGACTCAGGCCACTGGCGTGACTACATCCTCCACCGGCCAGGCTCAGCTCACCCTCAACCCGGGTCTGATCGACCCTACCAACACGGCATGGAAGTCATCCCGAAAGCCCCTCGTCGCCCAGTTCCAGCTCGTGTCCGACAACAGTGTCTTCTTCGTTATCGGTACACACTTCACTTCCAAGGGCGGCTCTTCTGCCTCGTACGGCCCCGCTCAGGCTCCCATTAACGGTGGTGTCCAGGCCCGCATCAACCAGGCTACCGCCGTACGTGACTTCGTCGGCAACCTGCTCACCAAGCAGTCGGACGCTAAGGTCCTTGCGGGCGGTGACTGGAACGAGTTCACCGGTGTCCAGCCTCTTAACGTCCTCACCTCTCAATCAAGCTCCGGCCCAGTCGCCTTTACGGAGATTCAAGAAGACGTCAGGGAGGAGAGGTACTCGTACGTTTTCTCTGGTATGAGCCAAGAGCTCGATCACCTGTTCACTACCCCCGCCATGGCTGCCAACTCCAAGGCCGAGGCGGTTCACGTCAACACTTGGGTCTCGGTCGCCGACGCCGAGAGCGACCACGATCCCGTTGTGCTCCAGACCAACATCTGCTGAGCGATCTGCAGCCCCCTTTCCCTCTCGCTCTCTTTCCTTATCTATCTTCTCTCTCTTCACTCTCCTTTGCCTGCTTAGAATCGCGATCTCGGAATATTATATTGGGACCAAGTCAAGATTACAATCAACTTGTTTGCAAACGATCCTGTTGTCTACGGGTGTGAAGCATACCGGGCGTAGATAATCCCAGCTTGCTCATCGACGTTTCTTCCGCAGGCTGGGTGGGGGCAAGTCGGTCGTAGGACCCGAGACTCGAGCCAGGAGCTGGTAGAAATCATTGGGCATAAGAATCGTCAGACAACGAGCCTATAGCAATACCACTGAAAAGATGAAAAGCAACTCACCTTATTCTTGCTCCCCTGCTCGGCCGTCTCGTTCTCCTTCCATATAGGCACAGCACCCGCCCGCCCAGGAGCCCCCGCAAGCGGATCGAACCCCATCCTCTGAATCGCCTCGGCACTATACGCCCACCGAGGCCGCTTAGCAGGCCCATTCCCTTCCTCAGCCCGGTGTCGTTCCTTGTTATTCTTGACCAAGGCAGCGGCTAGTAAGGCGTCTTCGTTCGAACGGAAGAGTCGACTCTTGTTCTTGCGTCCGCCTTTGGATTTTCCGTCGGCTGCTGCAGCTGCAGCTGCGGCGGCGGCCAGTTCTTGCTTGTACGTCAAGACTCGCTTGGCCTCTCTCAACGCTTGAGCGGCCGTCGAGCTACCCTGCAGGATCCAATCCGCAGCGTCCTCTCTACCTTCACCGTGTTCGTCGTTGTCATCGTCATCATCGTCACGAGACCTGAGATCGGGCGGAGGTCGAGGGGTGGAATAGGGGGCCTTCTCCTTCAGTGCATCCCCAAGTTGACTCTCCGCAGCCTGCGCCCGCATCCGTTCCTTCCTCTCCTCCTTCTGTCGTCCATAGACTTCCGAGACATCAAAGTTGATATCGCCAACCTTGGGCCCCCGACCGTCAGGTTGGATCCTAGCCGATCGTTCGACCCATGTCCCCGTACCCTCGACGACGAATGGTTTCTTGCGGGTGGAAAGGTTGGAGGAGGAGGACGCGAAGCCGGTGTCCATTCCTGCTTCGAGGGAGTCGCTCCAGTTGTTGGGGTGTGAAGAATCGTTGCCTTGCTTGCCTTTCCATGCTCCGCGCCTGTTCTTCTGGCTCCGGAGTGTGAAGATGTCGTCTGCATCTTCCCCGGCGCCCGCGTTGCGGCCTTGGGATTTCCAAGCACCGCCTGATGTCCTGTGAGCGTTCAAAGGGAATTTCATTGAGCGCTTTCTCCAAGGCAAAAGATCGGATGTTTGATGGGGGAAACTCACCCGACTGCGAACTCTTGACGACCCCGACGGGCAGCATTGACGCCTTGCTCCAGATGGTAGTCACAGATTCCTGTCCCTGTTCTTGCGTCGACCCAGGCATGACATCGAACGCCGTCTTTGCGATGGGCTTGACACTGTGCGTAGTCTGATGCGCGACCAATGACATGGATGGAAGCGGCATCGACTGGTGTGATGCTGAGTAGGTTCTTGTTGTAATTGGCACCGTTGACCTGGGCAGAAGGAAGATGGAGGTGGTCAATGAACAAGGTCTATAGCACGGAAAGGGCCCGCTCAGCACTTACTGTTCCTCTACGCATGATACGCGGGCTGACAATAGCCACGACAGTACCCTCGCGCTCCTTATAGTACTTCTCAAAAGCCCCGCGACTCCCACCCCGATAAAACGTAGAAGGCGTGCTCCGAAAGGCATTCCTGACTTCCTCCCTCACATGATTCCTACTCTCATCCTCCTTGTCCGGCGTGAGCTCTTCATCAGCCGCAAAGAGTTGAAGACTGAGAACACAGTCGCCAGAGTCTGTTCCCCGTGTTCGAGTGTCTCCGCCGGGTGCTGAGGACGTGTTTCCGAAGTCTACGAGTTTCCAGGCCATGTACTTTCTAGGTTCGGTGTGTGGACGGAGATGGGCATCAGGGTTCTTCTTGTTTTTCTGGATTTGATTGCCTTCTTCGTCGAGTTCGAGTCCTTGACGCGCTGGGTCTCGATCTTGCTCGTCGTCAGAGTCTTGACGACCCTTCCCGCCCTTCGTGATCCGAATCTGACTCTTCTCTGCCAGGACGCCGATGACGACCCAGTCTCCTTCGATGGGGAGGGTGTACTTTCCGTCGGTGCGGAAGTTGGGACCTGATTGACGGTTCGGGTCGTGATACTGTTGTACCATGGCGTACAAGGTTGAAGGGGAGACGTATCTGCAGTATTCCATGATCTGCTGGAAGCAGTCGAATGGTAACGTGCGACTCCTACGACATCACATGTAACAGACACCCATTCGTCAGCACAGGCGCAGTTACTAGAGCGGCATAGGGGGGTTACTCACCTCAAGCGAATGCCAGAGTACGGCTCGAGGAAGTTGAAGCTCGGATCACCAGGCGGATGTGGGAACTCCTGAGGCCCCAACGGCATATCCTCAATAATAATAGTCATATTCTCGTCCCGGTTCGCCTTCTGCTCCGCGCGCTTGAGTCCCGGACGAGCTCTGAGCAAGGAGGACTCCTGTTGAGGCTGTGGGAGGATGACGGCGGGTGTTGCTGTTCCTGCATGTCGTTGGGAGGAAGGTGGGGCTGTGTTTGATGATGATGTGGGAGGGAGAGGGCGTGCGCGTGCGCGCTTGGGAGTGTCGGTTGCGAGGATGGCTGCGGACGACATTCTTGCTGGTTCTTTGACGATGGAGGTTGAAGAGTGAGTGTTCTTCTGTAGAAAATGCCGTCCGCGTGTTGGTCTCCGAGGCGCGACGTGACGCGACGCGTTTTAATTTCTGGCACGCGTCCAATCTCTCGGCCGAATGAATTCACAGGCTCACGTGGGTGACATCCCGCATAGCAACAGCATCCACCTCCAGAAGCTCGACCTCACCACGCACGGAGGACCACCACTCAGCAGGCGACAACTACAAGGACCCCACAGCGAAGAACAGCAGCGAGCAAGGAAGGAAGGAAAGCAAGAATGTCGATCTCCGTCCTCAAGGCAGTGGGCGGCTACATCGAGCGCATCGTCTCCGAAGTCTCCGGAATCAAAGTCCTCATCCTCGACGCAGACACAACACCCATCATCTCGACCTCCTTCACCCAATCCGCCCTCCTCTCCCACGAAGTCTACCTCACCGACAGAATCGACAATACCGCGCGCGATCGAATGCGGCATCTCAAATGTTGCTGTTTCTTGCGGCCTTCGAGTGGGAGTATTTCGGCCCTTGTGGATGAGTTGAGGATGCCTAAGTACTCGTCTTACCATCTCTACTTCACCAATATTCTCAAGAAGTCGGATATTGAGAGATTGGCGGAGGCGGACGAACATGAGGTCGTCAAGGAGGTACAAGAGTTCTTCGCCGACTACGTACCCGTGAACCCAACCCTCTTCTCGCTCAACCTCTCACCATCACCTCCTCATCGAATCTGGGCTTCCAAACCGTCCGAGTGGGATCCAGACGCACTCGAACGACACACAGCCGGCCTCTCCGCCTTACTTCTCAGTCTGAAGAAGAAACCTCTGATTCGGTATGAACGAATGAGCTCGCTCGCGAAGAAACTGGGGGAGGAAGTCAGCTATCAGATGCATACCGCCCAACCGAACCTCTTCGAATTCCGACGGACGGACGTTCCCCCGCTCCTGCTGATTCTCGATAGGAGGAACGATCCAGTCACCCCGCTCCTGTCTCAGTGGACCTATCAGGCTATGGTGCATGAACTCATCGGGATCAACAATGGTCGAGTCAGTCTTCGGGATGCAGAGAACGTCCGTGCCGAACATAAGGAAATCGTCCTCTCCGCCGACCAAGACCCCTTCTTCTCCTCGAACCTGTACGACAACTACGGCGATTTGGGCGCCTCCATCAAACGGTACGTGATCGACTACCAATCCCGGACAGCATCGACGTCCCAGATTGAGACGATTCAGGATATGAAGAAGTTTGTGGAGGCGTATCCGGAGTTTAAGAAGTTGAGTGGGAATGTGTCGAAGCATGTTGCGCTTTTGGGGGAGCTCAGTCGGAGAGTTGAGAGGGAGGGGTTGTTTGAGGTTAGTGAGCTCGAGCAGAGTTTGGCTAGTAATGAGTCGCATACGCAGGATTTGAAGGTGAGTTTCCCCCCCCCCCCCCCCCCCCTTCCTTGATGGAATTGTGCTGGACGTACTGAGATTGATGTGGTTCTCTTCATCTTGAACAGGCAGTCCAGGGGATGCTCGCATCTGATAAAGTCCTCCCTGAGGCTAAGCTCAGATTAGCGATCCTGTATGCGCTGCGGTATCAGAAGAATCCTCAGAACCAGATCATGAATGTCGTCAAAATGCTCCTCGACTCAGGCATGGAAGAATCACGAGCTGCAGTGAGTCTTTCGCGCCTCTCCCTTCAGCCTTGCCGTCTAAAAGGAATGCTCAAAATATCTCTCTCTTTCCCACAGCTCGTCTTCGTCTTCCTCAACCTTGCAGGCGCCGAACAACGCCAAGACGACCTCTTCGGGCAAGACAACTTCTTCTCGCGGGGCAAATCTGCGCTGAAGGGCCTGAAGGGAGTTGAGAATGTGTATACGCAGCATAATCCTCACCTGGCGCAGACGGTCGAGATGCTCATGAAGGGCAGGTTGAAGGAGAGTAGTTATCCTTGGGTGGGGGGGAGTAGTGGTGCTGGGGTTGGTGGGGGGTCGTCACAAGGGTTATATAGGTGAGTTCTTTCATCCTTGCGTATTTTATTTGTTGGTCCAGGGAAAGCTTTGCTGACATGTTTCTCCTGACTCTGGTGTTTGCACAGACCACAAGACGTGATCATCTTCATCATCGGCGGAGCGACGTATGAAGAAGCTCGGACTGTGGCCCGGCTGAACGGGACGGGCGGCCCATCTTCGACGACATCCTCGGGCGGTCCAGGGACACCTACGATGTCGTCCTCCGGCTTCCCCTCGTCGAACAATACCCCCACCACAGGGAATCCCTCGACGGGCGGTGCTGGCGGAGGTGGTGGAGGAGGAGGCACACGCTTCATCCTAGGCGGGAGCTGTATCCACAACTCGGCCAGTTTCTTAGATATGGTCCAAGACGCCGCTACCCGCTTTCCGGGCAGTATCGTCAAGCCTCCGCCGATCTCGACTCCTTCGGTTGGAGGAGGAGGGCCGGCGTTGCAGTTGAGCAATGGGCCCGTGCAGCTTGCTGTGGGTGGGCAGCATGGGTCTGGTGGTGGTGGCGGTTTGAATGGTGCGGGGGGAGTGGGCTCATTACTCGATCCGGAGAGGTTGGGCGAGGCTGCTGATGGGGCTAGGGATCTGGCGAGGGGGTTGTTTGATCGGGTCCAGAGGGGCGTAGCGGGTATTTCGCTTTCTTGAAATTATCCAGCACACGCACGCACTCTTCACTCGTCGTGAAAGGGAGGCTGAGGGGTCCCTTGAGGGCAGGGGGAGGTTCTTTTGGGATTTTTTTTTTACTTGCTACATACACTGGGAGAACGAGGACCGGATAGAGCAGGGACAGAAGAGAACGCAGAAGTTAGAACGGGAAGGACAGGGCGAAAGAGCCAGAGGGAAGCGAACGAGGACGAGAGGAAAGGCTCTGAGAAAGAGAAAACGTGGTATACGTCGAGAAGAGTCCGAGAGAGAGAGAGAGAAAGAGAAAGTAGCGGCCCTCATGCCTTGCCAGTGGCCGTCTGGAGAGCAGGGTCGATGGCGTCCGCGGCAAAGGCGTCAATGTCGACGTCATCCTGTCCACTCGGACCTTCCTCCTGGCCTCCTCCTACCAAAGGCACCCGTACGTCCGGCGAGCCTGCTCCGTGATGGTAGTGGTGGGCATGGGAAGACCGACCGAGGGCAATCGCATCCACATCATCGACAGTCAACCCACTTCTAGAGAGGGCCACCCTCAACCTCTCGCACTCCCTCTTCTTCTCCTCCAACTGAACCGTGATATCCGCCAAGGCCTGATCCATCAACAACTTCTCCAACGTCCACTTCTCGATCGAGGCCGCCTCGTTCTCCTTGAGTTCACGGATGTAAGTGACTGCTGAGCCGATGATTGCGTTCTTATTGACTGATTTGGGGTCACCACTGCCTGGCACGATCTCGGCGAGGGAGTCAAGGCCGGCATTGATGGCAGCTCTTCGACGACGTTCGACCTCCTTGTGAGAATCTTTACGCGCTCGTTCACCTTCCTGTGTTTCGTCTTTACGTTTGCGCTTGTTCTTGCCGCTGTTGGACGAGGGACCACCACTGCCACCACCGCCGCTGAGACCGAGAGCCATGTTGGTGGCGCTGATAGCGGTCTCATTGGCATTGTCGGTGTCGTCGTTGTCATTATCGTCTCCGAACATGGAGTCCCCTCCTTGTTCTGGGTTGTGGTTGTAGTAGTTGGGAGCGGGGGTGGATGAGGAGGCCGAGAGTGAGGTGGATGGGTTTTGGGACGTGCCTGCTGGGATGGAAGATGGGTTGGGAGCAGAGGAGGAGACGACGGTGCCTGCTGCTGCAGTCGCTGCGGCCGCGGCTGCCGCTGCCGCCGCTGTGAGTTGAGCCTCAGCTTCAGCTGCTACGTTCGCTGCGCGTTGGGCTGCTACGATGGTGTCGAATGCGATGGGATCGTCTGGGTTGTTCGAATTGGAGGCTGCAGATTGATGTTGATGCTGGTGGTGATGTTGGTTGAGATGATGTTGGAGGTGGTCTGGTTCTCCGTCTGCGTCTTCGTTTCCGGGAGCGGGCCCAGGAGCCGCGGGCCCTGCTACATGTTCGTGTTGTTGATGATGATGTTGCTGATGCTGCTGTTGTTGTTGTTGTTGTTGCTGCTGCTGTTGCTGGAGAGCGAGATCGGCTGCGAGAGCGTGGTGGATGCTGTCATGTGGATTGTGGTCATCGTGAATACCCGGTGGAGCAGGTGCGTCCCCATGCTGATGCTGATGATGATGATGATGGAGATGTTCGTGTCGTTCTGCTTCTGCCTGTGCTGCTGCTGCTACGGCTGCTGCTGCTGCTGCTGCTGCCTGTGCTACCTCTTCAGCCTCTTCAGCTTCTGCGGCGAGAGTGGAGCCTGAGATGGCCCCACTGACTGCCTCTGCTGCGAGCATGGCGACATCGTCGATGGAGGGAATGTGGTGGTGGTGGTTGTGGTTGTGGTTGTGGTGGTCTGCTGTTGATGGTGCCATCGAAGGAGAGACGCGTCGCGCGAGAGGGGGACGTGTTGGTCTGTGTTGCGCGCGTTGAGGAGTGTTATGGATTTGAGGTCACGTTTCTGTTGGAGGGACCGTCGTGGATGGCGAGGAGGTCACGTTTGCCGGCTGCGTTGTCTGGGTGGTAGTCGTGCCATGTTGAAGAAAGTGATCGATCAATCTATTATTGCAAATGATCGATCAATCTATTATTCTGGTAGATCGATCAATTGCTGCCAATTTAATTGATCGATGACTGCTGATTTAATTGATTGATCGATCGATTGGCTTATCTTATCTTATCTCCCTCGCTCATAGAAAAAGTTGACGACCACCACCTTTCTTCCATTTCGCTGCTGAGGTCGCCGCTGTCGAGATTGGAGTCGTCGCTGTCATCTTTCGTTCGCATTCGCAATGGCCGGTGCTGTTGTTGTACTTAGAAGCTGGACTCGACTCAGCAGACACTCAGCATCATCATCATCACTCATCCTCACACGCAGCAACAGCGACAACGCTCCACAACGCTCCTCTCCTTCTCCCAGGCGATGGTCTCAGAACACCACAGACACTCAACAGCCACGTCCATCCTCAAACAACAGACAGCGATCCTCTTCCAATAACAACTACTCTTATCAAGACAGAAGACAGCAGCAGCAGCAGCAACATCCCAACCAGCAGTACAACCAGCAAAACAACAATCAGCACAGATTCCAAAATCAACCTCGACATCATCAACAACCACAACAACACTCCCAGCAACAACACCAAGCTCAACATCGACATCAGCAGCAACACCAACACCGACATCAACACCCCCAAGATCGATATCAGCAACAAGATCGATATCAGCAACAAGATCGACGTCAACACGCTCAACAACACTCTCAAGATCGACATCAGCAACACCCTCAACAACAACAACAAAATCATCACCACGACAACAGACGCAGAAACGCAGGACCACCCGTCGCTGCAGCACTCTCAGCCCACACACACGACTCTGCCCCTCCTCCTCCTCCTTCCAACCCATCAGACGTCATCGACACAGAATGGACCGAGTCATCTGGCGGCGGTAATGGCAACAATGGCGATGGAAACGACCAACGAGGCACAGAACGTTCCCGAAGACCGAGAGTCGCTAATTCTCCCTATGGCGAGGGAAGACAGGGAGGGAAGTCGACAGGAGGAGGAGGAGGAGTACAAGGTGGGAAAAGTCGTGCAGCTCGAGCGTCTGTGGCTGCTGCCATCGGAATGAAGGGCAGGCCTAAACAACCCCAAGCTGCTCCTCCACCACCACCCAAGAAACAAAAGACAGAAGTCTTCCTACCTTCCTTCTTGACCGTGTCCAACCTCGCCCGTGTGCTGGGTATCAAACTCTGTGCGTACTGAGCTCCTGATCCCTCCCTTCGCGATGAGATTACGGTGCTTACTTTAAATTTTGTTGACGAGCCAGGGGATCTCCAAGTCCGAATGCGCAATATGGGCCACGACGACATCCGCCCAGATTTAACACTCCCCTTCACCGACGCCGAACTCATCGCAGCAGAATTCAACCTGCTCGCAATCGCGAACGACGAAGCAGCCTTCGACATCTACCCGCGTCCGCCTCTCACCGCTCTCAGCCACAGCAATACTCCACAGCAGGAGGTACTGCCACTCAGACCGCCGGTGGTCACGATCATGGGACATGTCGATCATGGGAAGACGACGCTTTTGGATAAGTTGAGATCGACGAGCGTCGCAGCGGGCGAAGCGGGTGGGATCACACAGCACATCGGAGCTTTCTCAGTCCCTGTCCAATCCTCCTCTTCCTCCAGCGAAGGAGGTAGTAGTGGAGTCCAGTTCGTCACCTTCCTCGACACACCCGGTCATGCCGCTTTTACCGCGATGAGGTCAAGAGGAGCGAGCGTGACGGACATTGTGGTCTTGGTCGTCGCAGCTGATGATGGTGTGATGCCACAGACGAAGGAAGTCATCGAACTTTGGAAGGAACTCTCCGCCAGGGAGGCTTCGTTCGACCCTTCTTCTTCCTCCTCCACAGAGGGAGACTCATCAAAGAGTAAAGGCGGCCGAAGAGCAGGCTCAGGAGCCGTCCAGCTCGTCGTCGCCCTCTCCAAATCAGACAAACCAACCGCAGACCCCGAACGCGTCAAACGACAACTTCTCTCCGAGGGCATCGAACTCGAGGAGTACGGCGGTGAGGTGCCCTGTGTGGCCGTGTCGGGCAAGTCGGGCGAAGGGTTGGATCTACTTCAGGATACGCTCGTCACCTTGGCTGAATTGGCCGAGTTGAGGGCTGAGCAGAGTGGGCCCGTCGAGGGGTATGTCGTCGAGTCGAAGGTGGAGAAGGGGAGGGGGAACGTCGCTACTGTGCTTGTGAAGAGGGGGGCGCTCAGGGTAGGCGATGTAGGTGTTGCCGGAACGACGTGGGCTAAAGTGAGATCGATGACCGATTCCGCCGGACTTACCTTGCGCGAGCTACGTCCCGGCCAGGCAGGCGTCGTCACAGGTTGGAAAGAGCTCCCATCCGCAGGGGACGAGATGCTGGGCGCTCCCCTCGAACAAGGAAACGCAGGCGGCGAAACAGCGGCAAAACGAGCGGTGGAGAATAGGAAGAAACGGGTCGAAGCTGCTAAGTTGGGCGAGGACGTTGCCCAGATTAACGAGCAACGACGGCTACTTGCTGAGGAGCAGGAGAGGAAGAAGAGGGCGGACTTTGTGGAGAGGCAGCAGAAGAGACTTGCTGAGGCGGCGCTGGCGGCGGGGAAGTCGGTCGAACAGCTCATTCGGGAAAACAAGTTGGCGGGACGGTTGCCGTTTGGTGAGGAGGATGGGGCTGAGGGGGCGACGGCGGCGGGTTCGGGCGAGGAAGGGAAAGATGCGGCTGCGGCAGCGGTGGAAGAGGACAAGAAGAAGGAGTTGCTTGTGATCGTCAAGGCGGACGTCAGTGGGAGTGCTGAGGCTGTCATTGGGGCTATCTCTGGTATCGGGAATAAAGAGGCTGGTGTCAGGATTGTCTCGAGCGGGGTTGGGGAGCCGACGGAGGGCGATCTGGCGATGGCGCGCGCTGTTGGAGGTATGTTTCTTCTCGCTCTCTTCAGCCGAATGGGGTTTGATGAGTAAATCACTGATTTTCTTTCTCCTGCTCTCTCCCCCAGCCCGGATCATCGCATTCAACGTGTCTGTCCCACGCGCAATCGAACGCGCCGCCGCCTCCTACTCGCCCCCGGTCCCCGTCCACTCCAGTCCGATCATCTACCGGCTGATGGAGTACGTCTCCAACTCGGTCGGGGCCCTCCTGCCACCCGTCCGTCAAATCCGAGTGACCGGCGAGGCGACGATTGCCCAGATCTTCAAGATCAATGTCCGGAGTCGGGTCTTCCACAATGTTGCGGGCTGTCGGGTCACGAATGGGACGATTGCGAGGAGTTCGGAGGTTCGGATCTTGAGGCCTTCTAAGGACGATGGTATCGACGACGACGACGATGATGAGGACGGACCTGCTGAGAAGGGCGACGACTCGGCTGGGTTGAGTGTAGGGTCTGATGCGGGCGGCGGGAGGAAAGTCGTCTGGATGGGTAAACTGGACTCGCTCAAGCATGGGAAGAACGAGGTTCCTGAGCGCGGGAAGGGGACGGAGTGTGGGATGTCCTTTGAAGGGTTCCAGAGTTTTCAGGAGGGCGATGTGGTGCAGTGCTTCTATGTGGTCGAGACGCCGCGCCAGCTGATGTAGGCTTGCACCGCGTCACACCACCCCTTCCGCGGGCGGCATCTACATTCCTTCTTTCCATCTTGGATAGATTTAATACTCATAGACCGTGCTTCTTTGCAAATCAACTTCAATCACCTCTCGCATATGTACGAGTATGTCGTCTTCCTGGCGCTCTCTACGCGGCCAGAAGATGGAGCGTGGGAAATTTCTTTTTTTGTATTTTCTTTTTGTTTGTTTGGTGTGACCATGAGAAGAGACGGGGGAACGTAGAAGGAAAGAGGAGTTTGGGGAGCAAAAGGGGAGGAGTGAACAAGAAGAGTGGTGGCAGTTGAGAAAGCGTAAGAAAGGAAGCGGATACCCCTTGCTTTGGGTGACGGAGCGGAGGACCCGAATCGTAGCCCTTGGCCATGAAGATGAACGATGACTTGACCCTCCGTGACGGTTGAAATAGGAAGAAGCGGGTGGTGGGATATTAAAAGTTGGGGGTCAGGCGAGTTGCGAGGAGAGAGCTTTTGCAAGAGTGCGCTGCGATGTTTGTAGAAGGGGGTATGATATGTTGGGATGTGTGCGGGAAATTTCTTGTCATTTCGTCGTCGAGAGGATGCCGGGGGGGGGGGGGGAACGGTGACAGGTTTTCTTCTTTGAGGCGGGGTGGGAAAAGCCGAGATTGAGGTGATGAGAGTGGTGGGTGGTAAGAAGGCCGAAGTTTAGATGGGGTGGGCAAGGTGAGGGAAGATCCATGTCTAGAGTGAGGATCGTGAATGCTCGAGGTCGACTGGCGCAAGACGGAATGAATGGGAACAGAATTGTCCAAAACCCGTTGCGCTTAAGCTTTGTTCCCGACCGCCGTTTCAGCGTATCGAGCTGGTTGTTGAAGGGTGTTCTCGAAAACCGCGCGTACCGTGGCGATGTTGTGGCTCCATTCTGTGCACTCTTGAAAGGTAGGAGGCAGATTGCGCGAAGGCCTTTTTGGTGAAAAAGAAGAAGAAAAGGAGAAACCAGAAAGGAGAGAGAGAGAGAGAGAGAGGAGAAGAGACCAAAGTAGTGGGGGAAAAGGACGAAAGAAAAGTAGGAGGAAGAAATTCGAGTAGAACGAACTCAGATGAGGAAGAGGGGAAGGTGTGAGGAAAGCGAAATTTCCGTCCTGACCGAGGCAATCCAACCCATCCGCTCCTCCGCCCGTTGTTTCCGCAGGTCCTCACGATTCCACAATCGTTATTACACCGAACAAAGAGACCGCAGATGCCCAGTCGTTAGGCTCTCGATTGCTCGTTCGCTGGTGTTGCTTTTTTCTTTTTTCTTTGTTTTTGGGGTGGCTGTTCTTGTTTTAAAGAAGTTGTGTCGTAAAGCAGGAAAAGCTCAAGTCGGGCTGGTGTTGTTGTTGCTGGTGCCGGCACCACCAGCGTGGCCGTGCGTATCCATAGAAGACGGTGCCGAGTCGCGGCAACCGATCGGTCGAGGACGGCGAGCGGACGCACCACCATCAGCAGGAGGGCAGGCACCCAACCCCATTGATCCCCGACCCGCGCCACCGACGCCAGAGGACGCCGAGACCTCCTTGTTGTCCTCATCCACCAGCTTGTTCCCTCCGATGTTCCGCGGAGGCGACGTTCCCCAGATGTTGCGCGTGGACGCCGCCGTTCCCTTCCCCGCTCCCGAACTGTGAGCCGCACCGATGCTCATCGAAGTGCTGTTAGCCGAATTGGTCCTCGTCGTCGAGGGCGTGAAAATGGGAGCACCCGGACTGACGCCGGGCGAAGCATGCCACGCCGAGCTGGGTGCCGAACCCGAGCCCAGGATGTCACTTCCGGGCAAGGACGGCGCCGAGTTGAACGACGTCTGGCGGATGTGCGATGGACTGTTGTGCAAGTTCGTAGTTGTCGGTCCACCAGGAGCACGAGTCGTAGGCACGATGGGCCCACTCACGGTCCGCCCAGCGCCGGGACCACCGCCAGAAGTTCGACGCTGCCACTCCTGCGCAAGGCCGGACTGAGCACTGATATGCAGCGACTCCAGACCAATACGCTCAGCCTGGTTGATGGCCGCCCAATTGGGCACAGCGTTCATGAGAGCAGGAGAACCGTTCGGCGAAGTACGTCTCGTGGGAGGTGCGGAGCCAAACGGATTCAGCAGAAGACCGGACTGCGCGGACGACGAAGGCGTCATGGCCGCTGTGACTCCATACGCCGGCGCTCCTGAGCTACTCGGGTACCTGGCCATCCCATGCATCGGACTAACATAGCCTTGCTGCTGGCCCAGGTTGAGTCCAAGACCAACAATGGGACCACCGCCCATCTGCTGTCCACCCTGGTGTTCATACCCAGATGAGCCAGACGCCGACTGCTCCCGAGTTCGACTTTCTCGCGAGCGTGATGGACTCTTGAGAAGCGAGGCAGTGTCCACCTTGGAGGGACTGACGCCAGCAGCGAGCTGAGCAGCGAGGATCGCACCATTCGCGAGCGAAGCAGCAGTCTCGTTGCCCTCGGCGAACGGGAAGCATCGGAGGCAGACACGTCGACGACGCCAGTTGACAAAGCCACAGCTCGAGCAGACCCAGTCACCAGGCTGGCGAGACAATCAAATAGGAGATGAAGTAGTAAGTAAGCTTTTTGTAGCTGACGGAGGAGAGGGAGATAATTAACAGGGCACTCACCTGAACACACATCGGTCCACTGTTACCAGTATTGACGATCGGCGGGTTGCTCGACGCAGCATCAGGCGGACTCGCAGCATTGGTCCCCACAGCCGACTTCCGCCTCTCACTCGGCTGATCGGGCCCGCCCACATTAGGGTTGACTCCAGGCCCAATCCCAATGCCCAAGTTGGCAAGTCGAGCAGCTGTAGCAGCATTCGAAGGCGCCGTGCTCAGCCAGGGCTGCTTGATCGCCAAGCCTTCGACTCCGCCGGGAAGGTTGAGACCTACACCCACGTTCGCGCCGGCAGAGTCGCTGTTGTTCGCTGCAGAAGCAGACGAAGACATTGAAGGCGCAGAGCTCATTGCTGGAGTTCCTGACGGGAGGGAGGTGTTCAAGGCGGTCTGGCCCTGTATGTGAGCGGAGCGATAAGGAGCGGCGGTCGGGTACGGCATGTTGGCAGTCGACTTCCCGAGGTTGCTCCAATCCAGAGGCGGAAGCTGCACCTGTCCCTGACTCTGGTTCTGACCTTGGCTGGAGGACGTAGATTTCTGCATTGGCCCGCCAGAGGTCGCCTGCATACCGTAGTTTGCGCTCTGAGACGACATCGAATTCTGGTTGAAGGACTGAGCCGAGTGCTGCATCTGTTGCCCGAATCTTATAGGTCCTCCCCCGCTAGCTGATGTGTTGGTGTTCCCATAACCCTGAGCATAGGCGGGCATCGAGTTCTGAGATTGACCCGAAGTCGCAGGCGGAATACCGCCGAAGGCCGACGTCAATGCTTGCATGCGGGCCAAGGGACCGGATGACTGCGCCAGGGGCATCCCGTTTTGGTTCTTCATCGCCGCATGCTGGAGCTGAAGTTGGTACAGATTCAAGTTGGGACCCACACCCGAGTACGTTGTCCCACCTCGCTGGCTTTGACCTTGACCCTGGCCCTGGTTCTGACCTTGCGCCTGAGCTTGTGCTTGCGCCTGAAGTTGCGCCTGCATTGTGGGCAGGTACTGGTTCGACGACATCCCCTGCATGTTCTGCTGGTACGAGTTCATGTTGAGACCAGGTGTTCCAGCGGATGATCGGAACGCTTCCAAAGCAGCCATGTTGGCCTGCGAGATTCCCTGAGCAGGAGGTGGCGTCGATGTTCCACCATTGAAAGAGTTAAAGGAGCTGTAGTTGTTCGCTGCGCCGTATCGCATTCCACCGCCTCCTGTTGCGCCTGAACCTGCTTGGGATGTGAAGTACGAACTGCCTCCTGTGGCGCCTGAGCCTGCTTGAGATGTGAAGTACGACGTACCACCACGCCCACCTTGCTGGGACATCGTCGTGCTGTGGTCCGATGACGACGCGAACGTTCCTCCAGGTGCCCACTGACTTGCAGCAACGCCAGGAGCAGAAGTTGCCGCAGACGAGGAAGGAACGTTCTGTTGCTGCTGTTGCTGTTGAGTCGTCCCGCCCTCCGTCTTGGCTCGATGCTGTGCCATGAGCTCTTGAATCTGCGCTGCCGTTAGAGGGGCACTGTTGCTAGAGCCCAGCCCCGAAGCAGAAGCTGTCGGATTCGACTGTGGAGATCCCGCAGCATGCTTGCCGTGATCACGAGTGCCTTGCTGCTGGGTCCGCTGAGGAGGATTGTCGCCGCATGTGCCAACAGGCTTAGCAGTACCGCATCCAAGGCATGTGAGATTCTGAGCAAAGTTGTGGAACGCTGAGAGAGAGAAATGACAGACGAGGTCAGAAAATCGCTACGAGATAGCGCACGGAGGTACTGAACAAAACTCACAGCAAGTATCGGAAACGCAGACCCAATCTGTTCGAACAAATGTAGAACAAAACGTAAGGTGAGCAATCGCACCTTCAGCAATCGAGCATAGTGAGCAAGACCACTCACCACCCGTTCGGAATTCAGCGCCATGAACACCATGACTAGGAGGCGAACCGATACCTGCACCACTCCCAATCCCGCCACCACCAAGCTGTGCAGACGAGCCAGATCGTCCACTCTGCTCCTGCGAATGAACCTGACTACGCTCGTTCAAGCCCGCCATCGACATCCAAGCCGACTCCTGACTATTCATCCCAGCATTCTCCCCCTCCACCGAGCCACCGGATGTAGCTGTAGCTTGACGCCAGAGCAAGTGGGGCGGGATCATGCTGGTTCCCAGCTTCATCCCAGCATTACCGAAGATACCGAAGTTCCCATCTTGATGCTCGCCGTATGATTGCTGCGCAGCGTTTGAGAGCGATGGCTTCTGCTGTCCTCCTGCTCCCCTTTCTTCACCATTCTTGGCTCCCGGCGACAATTTGCTGACATCCTCAGTAGGCTGGGGATGCTCGTTTGAAGCAGAAGGCGGCGACATCGTCCACACGTCCGTCGAGGGACAATCCAACATTTCTCGCTTCCCCATTCCCGGTCCTTCTTTCCTGCAAGCCGAGGAGTCCAAACTCTGCACAGAGGCAGCCGCCGCCTTCGCAGCTGCTTTCACTATGGCTGAAGCTGCGGATGCCCGTTGATGCTCCGCTGGACTGTCGTAGGAACGTTGTGGGCTGCGCGTGGATGGTGTTGAGCCGGGTGGCGACTTGCTCGTGTCTCTCTTCTTGGTTTCGAGGGGAGAAGAGCTGATACCTGACGAGGTGTCGTTGTTGGAAGATGGTGACTGTAGAATTGGAGGGGTCAAAGTGGATGTTAGTGAGATGAAGGAGACAGGACCAGTTTCGAATAAGAAGCGTACCTGTTGAGACCCAGTGGAATCAATGCAGTTTTCATCCATCGCGGCCATTTCGCTGTCCTTAAAACCTTCTTCCGTCCTGACTTGGGACTTGCTATGTGATACTTGTCTCTTCACTTGCGCTGAAGCTGGGCTCAAACAAGTCGAAGTATCGCTCGTCTGACGCTGTACACGAACCGAAATACGAGGAACGACTGACGAATTCACGCTCGGAGATCGAGATGCTGCTGGCGTGAAAGAAGACGACGTTGCCGACAAATAGGAGATGTTTGAAACGGATTGGAAAGACCCTGATGACTCTGCTCGACTGCGACTTCGATCGACGTCTGCTTCTTCGGTAGATTCGGTCGAGTGTGCGGAATGGAAAGACACTGGGGAGTAGGATTGAGATGAAGATGTCGTGTCGCCGCCGTAGCTGTTAGAAGGCTTGTCGATCGTCTGTGAAGTGGTGCGGAAGGAGTCGGAGTTTCGCTTCTCGTTCGCGTTGGGGTCAAGCTGATCGAAAGACGTGGAAGGGAATGAGGATATCGGCAGCCTTGAAGAGTCGGTGTTGAAGAGAATAGTGTGCTCAGATGATGGATAGGACATACGTAGATGAACGCGCGGGACGTGGTCGATGCGTCGGGGGTTGGCTGTTGGGAGGACCAGCGAAGCAAGCCGGCGCCCTGGTTGGCTCAACAGGTGAGTTGTGATCTCCGACTCGAAGGAGAAGGTTGACCCGAGAGTCCTTGCTTGTGGTACAAGTGAGGTTGGCACGCGCAGTCCGGATGACGAGCGAAGTTGGATCGTTCGCGTTTGGAAGCCTGGCTGTGCGCTCCGATGGATTTTTTGTTTCCTCTGTAAAGAAGTGGATGAGGAGAGAGATTCCCGATAAGTGTAAGTAAAGAGAACAATCCGCAGATAGTAGGAAGAGGATTGAGAAGAGGGGTGGGTTTGGAGGTCCTGAAGAACGTTTGTGGAAGGAAGGGATTTGGAGGATGTCCGAAGAATGAAGAAGATGAAGAAAGGTGAATGGAGGGAGAAAAGCGTGGGAGAGGGGCACTGCGCTGTTGCCCCCTGCTTTTAAGAAACACCTTGTCGCGCCGCCAGGCGTTGCCTGGCTGTGAAATGAGATGAGGTGTTGAGGGGGGAAGGTGGAAGGAGAATAGAGCTCGAGCACTTCCACTGCCATTCAATTGCCACTCACCTTCCTTTCGAACAAGAGAGAGCGCGACGGCTCACCTCCTTTTGGTCGTAGAATGAGAGGAACGAGGCTAAATGCGCTGCGGTAATGAGGTGGGGGCACACAGTCCTTCCCCCGCCAGCCAAATCACACCTCAGAGAACGAATGAGACGAGGTCCGAGCCGGCGTCGTCGTGGGCGTAGACAACTCTCCTGAGGAGCGATACGACTTGCCAGATATGCCAGCACAGAAATTAAGCCCTACCCGTCCCGCACGGCCACTGGTTGTCGGCCCGTGTTCGAAACGATATTAGGCGGTCTTGGATGTTACGTTGTCGTCCGATTGTGCGATGCGGACGACCTGGTAGGGAAATGAGAAGAGCGATGTCAGTAAATGCTAGCTCACCAGAAGGCAGAAGGCCGTCATCGATTCTGGGGGGAAGTCGCTTACTGTAGCCTCACGCGACTTCGCTTTTGCTGGGTAACGCTTTGAGGAGTCGCGACGATGTGGCCAGTTCTAGCTTCGAAACAAGCGTCCGTGCCTTGCAGATAGTTTCGCTCTTGCCTCGCTCTTGAAACGTATGCGAACCTTTACGCGCTTGTGGGTGGCGCTTGTGCTGAAGGTGGCTGATGAGAGATAGCCAGGGGTGGCGACAGAGCGCGTTCAGCTACGAAGCTCAGCTGTAAGCAATCGGAGAAGATACTCACCTCTGCGAGGGTGTTGAGCTCTGTAGCCTAGGGACAGAGATATGAAGGTGAGAGAGCTTGGTTTCGCTGCGGGAGCGGATGTTGCGCGGGAGGGAAGCGGGACGACGAAGAAAGTCGATTATTTATAGCTGCTGGTAAAGAGCCTGGCTGTCCGTCCGATGGGCTAAGCTGTCGATGAGGAAAGCAAGATCGAAGAACGGGAAGAAAGGGCAGGTTAAATGCGTCCGTGTGTTGCTGTAGGGGTGAAGTCTCTACTTAGTTGTGCAGAAGCGAGAAAGCCAGAGATCGGATGATGCTGGAGGAAAGAGATCGAGAAGGCTGCTGGGCTTGCTGGGAGGGTTCAGGGATGGGAAGGATGATGATTGTCAAGCAGAAGGTCATCAAGAAGGTTGGCTAGAGGAAGCGGGCCTAGGTCGTTGTTCGTCGGGATAACAAATTGGAGAGAGGGACAAGTGTGAGCGTGTCAGTCAGTGAGTGAGTGAGTGAGTCAATCAGGGCATAGGACGGACTGCCAGTTGTTTGCCTCAGAATCGTCATCCGGCATCTTGAAGTCAGGTGAGAGAAGTGCAACAAGCAGCAGCGCATCCTTCGATCGTTCTCTCCTCTGTTGCTTCTGCGTGAGGAGAGAAGTATGAGTCGTGTCAGTGGGGAAGACTCTGCACAATCGCACAGCAAGCGTCGACCTCTTTCTCTCCCCCTCTCCAACACCCAGCCAAGCGTTCGGGCGGATCTCACACACGGTCTCTGCATCCTGGGACTTTTCCTCGCTGTGCCCGGCCAATTGTCGTCATCGCAATCATCCAAAGGACCTTGTTGCCATCTTCGCCATGGTTGCATGCAGTCGCTATCCACACCCAAACAAACTCGACCATCCTCTCACGGTGCGCCTTCCGAGTCCACCCGCCACCCATCCATAGCAACCCGGCTCTTCCCGACTTCACATTTCGCAGTTTTCATACCCTCCTCCTCCTCGCTCCTCCTCCTCATGCATCATGTTGCCCATGAAGACCATGGCTTTGCTCCCATCCCAGATCGCAAGGGGACAGAAGGACGTACGCGTAGCTCAGATTTCATTTTTGGATTCGGTTTGGAAAAGGAAGAGAAGAAAGAAGAGAGAGAGAAAAGAGGGATAGAGAGATAACGAGACTGAGGAAAGGGAAAGGGGGGGGGATTGTGGGATCGCACAGAGAGAGAGAGGAAAGAAGTAGAAGAGATATTTGAGGAATGAGATCGAAGAGAGAAGGAAAAAAAAACCGAACTGTTGTGCTTCAGGGATGGAAGAAGGAGTTTGCTGGAGTGCTCGAGTGTTGTGTGTGGGGGGTATCGCTCACAAAGGCGAGAAAGCAAAAAAAGAGAGAGAGGAAGAAAAGGGAGGTTTGAAGGCTCCCGCTCCTCACATCATCCGACCACCACCTGGCGCTCGGGCAGGCGAAGTAGGCGAAGCCATCCCAGCCCCGACCATACTATTGCTCCTCGGCGTACCAATCGGAGCCGCACCGCCACTCCCAACCCGACCACCTCCTCCTCCTCCATTGTTCGAGCCAAGCAAAGGTGTCGCAGGAGCCACGACCCCACCCGCAGAAGCAGGCCCACCACCAGGAGCCTCAAAAGCATACCGAGCTCGATCCCAGCTGTTCGCCGCGGCAGCAGCAGCAACAGCAGCAGCAGCCGACGAGCTCGCAGAAGGAGTCGACAACCCCCCACGAGCCCACGGATCCGGGTTCACACCGACTCCCATCGAGCCAATCGGACCGAGCGAAACACCACCGAGGGAACCCATCCCGCCCAATCCCGTAGGACTGTGCAGGTGCGAGGAAGGATGATGGTGTCCATGCCCGTGTAACTGTCCAACAAGGCCGACACCCATCGCTCCGGAACCACCAAAGGCACTCGAAGTATTCCAAGGCAGACCTCCAAAGGCACTCGAGCCTGCTGCGCCGGCACCGCCGTTCCCAGCATTACCAGCGCCGTTCCCACCAGGTCCGACGGCAGCCGAGCCGATAGGTACAGCCGCACTAACACGTCGCGGCGTAGGCTTGATCACCTCATCATCCCCACCCAGCGCAGCACTACCCAAGATCTTCGGACTCGACCCGCGCAGAATCTTAGAAGAAGGTGCCGAATTCGAGTTCATACCACCACCACCCGAACCCGAGTGGTTCGGCATCGTCGTCGCCGACGAACCCTGCGAGAATCCTGACGTAGCACCCGAGGAGGAGGAAGATGCATTCGAACTGCCCGGTGGACCGACCGTGCCGCCCGAGACGGAGTGAGCCATGGGAAGACCCATGCCTGAGCCAGGAGCAGCACTGCCAGCCCCAATAGCCCCAACATCCAATCCACCAGACGAATGATGGAAAGCCTCACTAGCAGGCCTGGGCCGACCAATGGGTGCCATAGCCGAACCAGGCACACCGCCAGCAGCAGTAATATTACTACTACTGCCCACAGCGGGTCCACCAATAGGTCCAGGACCAGGTCGCTGTATAGCCCGATTCGAGAGCGCAGACGCAGACCGATAGTTGGGCACATCCTCGCTATACGAAGCCCCACGTGCATGTTGATGACTCCCCATCGTCTGCTGCTGCTGCTGTTGCTGTTGCTGCTGCGGATGATGCTGGTTCAAGTTCGAGTTCGGATGATGATGGTGGAACTGCTGGAACTGAGCTTGAGGGTGCATCCCATGAGGCAAGCCCGCATGGTGAGGGTGCGAATGACCATGGCCGAGATGAGGATGAGCATGCGCCATACCCGTCACGGGCGAGAACGCACCAGGAGTGCCAGGACCCGCAGATCCTGAACTGCTCCCACCCGCACCAGCCTGCTGCTGCTGTTGAGCCGACGAAGCAGCACCCGCACCAAGGTTGAGCGAGGCAAGCGAGTTCGCAGTCGCATGAATCGAAAGTGGCGACGCGATCTCCATCCCAGCCTTCGAACCCAGTGCACCGGAAGGCGACTGACCATGACCATGATGGTGTCCACTGCCGAGCAAACCAGGGTGCTGTCCATGGTGATGCAACAACCCATTCGGAACAGATCCACTAGGACTCTGAACCTGTCCAGTACTGAACTGTCCAAACGATCCAAGCGAGGAAGGATAGCCTTTACCAAGCGCAGACGAAGCGCCCTGCTGCTGCTGCAGGAGCAGCGGTCCACCCATCTGAGGACTGTTCACCGACGAAGTTGAGAGCTGAACACCAGGAGCCTGCTGCTGTTGCTGACCAGGACCAAACTTGCCCTGCTGCTGCTGCTGACCAGCACCCAAAGGCGGCAAACCCTGACCCTGTCCCTGTCCAGCCTGCCCTTGCTGTCCCTGCCCACCAACATTCGGAGGACGGGGAAGCGAGCTGGGCGGAGCCATACCAGTGTGCATAGCATTGACAACCGCCGACGTAGGCCTCGCCGGCAAACCCTGTGGCGGAGCAGGCAGACTCGAGCCAGCCGTACCAGGAGGAACAATGACTCCACCCCGATGCGAAAGAGCCAAACCGCCACCACCGCTTCGGCCGCCCATCGCACCCAGACCAGGTCCAGCCACGCCAGGCGCGGCACTCGGAAGACCCGGTCCTCCGCTCGCATTCGGAGCAGGCACCGAGTTGTTGCGAGACCGACTGGGACCTTGCTGACCGAAAGTGACCGGGGCTTTACCAGGAGCCTGAGGCAATCCAGAAGCGGTCCGGACACCCGCAAGAGGAGAGGTCATACCAGGCGCAGCACTAGGAGCGCGAGACCGAGCACTAGCTTGAGCAGATGCCGCAGCAGCAGCAGCGGCCGCCTGAGCCTGAGCTTGTTGAGCAGCCTTCTCAGCAGCCTCTTTAGCCTCACGTTCCTTCCGCACAGCTTCCTCCTTCGCCTTCCGCTCCGCCTCCACTTTCGCCCTCTTCTCACGCTCCTCCCGATCCCGAGCCTCACGAGCTTTACGCGCTTCCTCCTCCTTGGCTTTACGTTCCCGATCCTTAGCTTCGCGCTCCTGACGGGCCTTCTCCTCACGCTCTTTGCGTTTACGCTCCTCTTCGGCCTGCTTCTCGCGTTGCTCTGCCAATCGACGACGCTTTTCCTCCTCTTTACGAGCCTTCTCCTCATCCTTGGCCCGCTTCTCCGCCTCGCGCTTCTGCCGGATCTCTTCTTGTCTCTTGAGATCAGCTTCGCGCTGCTTGTCGATGCGAGCCTTCTCCGCAGCTTCCTCGGCAGCCTTCTCACGCTCCTTACGGAGACGTTCTTCCTCCTTCTGCTGCTTCTGCTGCCTGTCAAAAGTGAAAATAGAACAACAGTCAGAATTCCACACGCTCAACACAGCAAGAAGACACCAACACTCACTTCTTCTTATCCTTCTTCTTCTGATTCTCCTTCTGCCTCTTCGCCTCCTTCTCCTTCTCGTTCTGCTCCTCCTCCTCAAGCTCACGCAGCAACTCGCGCTGACGCTCCTGCGCCACTTTTTCGCGGTACGCCTGCTTCACGCGTTGCTCGAACATACGGGCGGCGAAGATCTGGAACATGCGCCTTCCTTCTTCCATGCGCTGTTCCTCGGAGATGGGCTCCTAAAGAAGGTGGGGGAGGGTTTTATGTCAGCTCAATCAGAAGAGAACAAAAATCATCAGAGATCTATAAACGCACCTCATCAACATCATCCTCAAGCTCCTCATCGTCCTCCTCATCCCCTTCATCATCCTCATCGCCCTCCTCCCCTTCCCCATCATCATCAAGTTCCCCATCACCCCCATCATCCTCATCCTCATCTTCATACTCATCATCCTCACTCTCACCCACAGCATCAGGACCGGTCCGACTACCAGGCGCACGAGCATTCGGTGGTACACCAGGAGGAGCACCAGCACCATTCTTACTCCGCCCGTACCCATCCAAATCAAGAGCAGCCTGAACCTCGCGCTGCATCCGCCGATCAGCAAGCTCCTCCATCATCTCCAGGAACTTCTGACCGTCGTTCTTCAACAGGTCATCGGCCACAGTCAAGATCTCGCCCTTGACCGTCAACGAGCTGCCCAAGGTCCAATTGGAGAAGGTACCCGAGCCAGGCGCGCCCGGTGCAGCGGTGCCCTTCGTCCCGTTAGGTGCAGCCGCGGCCTTGTTGGTCCCAGGCACAGGAGTGGCACCTTTACGTGCTTGTTGCTGTTGGGCATTCGGCGGAGCCGTCGCAGGTGGAGGAGGCGGAGGCGGCGGCAAGTTCTGTCCACGCACCCCTTTATTGTTGACCGGCGCATTCACCTTAGGTCCACCGGGCTGCAATGCATACGGATGCTGCTGCTGCTGCTGCTGTTGATGATGTTCTTGCTGATTAGCAGCAACAGCGCGCCGATCCTGCTCCTGTTGCTCCTCCTCCTCAACATCATCCTCATCAATCTCATCCTCCCCATCATCATCATCCTCATCCTCATAATCATCCTCAAGCTCGTCCTCGTACTCCTCCTCGAGGTCATCATCATCATCAAAGTCCGCCGCGTCCGCCGCTTCGGCCTGCTCCTTCGTCTCAACGCCAGGTCCGATAGCTCTGCTGGCCGGGGTCGTGTGGGAGTGTGGGTGGTGATGATGGTGATGATGGTGGTGATGATGATGCTGATGTGGATGCGCTGCCGTCTTCCTCGCTCCTGCAATCTGCGCAGGAGGAGCGTTGGCAGGTGGTGGAGGAGCCTTGGTGAGAGTCTCCCCACCAATCACCGCCCCGCTCGCATCTATCGCCACGCTGCCCGGGAACGGACCCGGTCCAGGCGGAGGCGGAATCGTGCCGCCGCTATTCGCATATTGCTGCTGGTAATTGGCATACTGCTGCAACTCGTGGAAATACGCCTCGTAAAGTTGCTCGAGCTCGTCCTCGATCGCGGACCGCTTTCGGCCGCACACAGCGCACGAACAGGTATGCTTCTGTTGTTCCTTCATCTTGCGTAACACGGCATCTTTCTCCACCTGCACCAGTGACCACCGCTCCTTCTCTGATAGCCCGAGCCAGAACTCCTTGATCCGCTCCCGCTCTTCTGCGCTCGATGTAGACCACAAGCGCGTGCCGGACGGTACAGGTGCAGATGACCCTGCTGCTGGTGCTGTCCCTCCTGCTGCGGGTGCTGCAGCAGGAGCACTGCTGTTCGCATTCGCACTATTGTTCGTCGTCGCCGCTGGTGCAGCCGGTCGCTTTCCAGCCGCCGTTGAGGACCGAGTCGCATTGGTAGCCGGTGCCTTCCCGTTCCCTGCTGGTGTGGAGCTGTAGGACATTGGTTGTTTCCCAGCTGCTCGAGAGCTCGGTGGTGCAGCGGTTGTGCCAGTCCGTCGGGCACCTGCGTTTGCAGCTGGTGGTGCTGGTGCTGTAGGTGTTGTTCCTGCTGCAGGGCGCGTCTGGGCTGGGGGTGGTGCCGTTGTTGGAGGCGGAGGTGATGTGACCATGTGTGGTTGATCCTGCGGCACTCCCGCACCCGCCGTTGCCGTCGCCTTCTTCTTTTTCTTCTTCTTCTTGTTCTTACCAGAAGAGAGGGGGGCAGCATCACCGTCTGGGTTGAGGGATGGACTGCTCCCGATCATGTGAGCCCCGTTGCCATCCATACCCATCCCATGCTGTCCGTGGTCCATGCCGGAGAGATCCCGGGAGTGCTCATGTTCATACTCCTCATCCGAGTAGTATTCGTCATCATACTCGGCCCCGTCATCGTGTGCGTAGCCAAGTTGGTCAGCGCCGACGGACTGGGGGAGACGGTCGGATGGTGGCTGTGCGACGCCTGTAGAGTAGTGAATCTGGGCCGAGAATTGCTGACCGGGTGCCTGTCCGTTGATGGTCGCGTTGGGATGGGGATGAAGAGGCAGAGCCTGATCTGGGTGCAGAGCGAGGTCGGCAAAGATGGAGGCATCGAAGCGCGGGGTAGCATACAAGCCCGCGTTTGCGTTGCCTGCTATGCGGACACTACCTGGAGGAGGTCCGCCTGCACCGTTTGGCCCGGCGCCGTGCTGTTGAAGATGGCGCTGGGATGCATGTGCTGCCTGTGCAAGCTGTTGGGCGACGGCGATCATGGCCTGTGTGGAGGCATGACGTGCCGCAGCAGCATTTGCCTGCTGATCGGCCGTGTTCTGACCACCGCTGGGATCGTCTGAGCCCGGGGCTGGGAACTGGCCGAGGGGCAAAGCATTGCGTATGAGAGTGCGCAGGTGAGCGGGAAGCGAAGTCCAGTACGCGTCGTCGTCCTGGATGCCCTGGGGGTCCTGCTCGATGCGACGGTAGAGATCGCTTGCCGTCGCGTATAGATCTGCCTGGTTGATGGAGAGGGGAGACATGGGGTAAGGGGAGGATGGATGGTGGTCGAGAGATCCGTTGGGTCTGTGGTGTGAATGAGGGCCTGAGCCTGGGTGTGGTGCGGTGAAGGGGATACTGAGAGTGGCGGAGATGGTTCCGTCTGGACCGATGACAGCGCCTTCTGGGAAGCCTGGGATGGAAGTGGGTACTGGAGATGAGCTGTGATTGTTTGGATGATGGTGATCTTCGTCGTCGTCTTCGTCTTCGTCGTCGTAATCGTCTCTACGTTTTGCCTTCTTCTTGTTCTTCTTTTTGGCTGAGGAGGGAGAGGCGAGTGATCCTGAGGGAGGAATGACTCCTGACTTGTCTGAAGAGTATGACTGCTGCTGCTGCTGCTGTTGTGATTGCTGCTGCTGTTGCTGTTGTTGCTGCTGCTGTTGGTGCAGGAGTTGTTGTTGTTGCTGCTGTAATTGCTGCAGTGGGACAGGTTGAGCTGGCCGTGCATGTGAGCGCGCTGGCTTTGCTTTTGGCATGAAGAGCGCGCGCGAGTTAGAGATTGTTTTGTCGTTCTGGAAGATTGCGGTTAGAGTGTCCTGGGAGAGAAAGTGGCGATGATGTGGTTGGGGGGGGGGGGGGGGGGGGTCGGCCCAAGTAAGAATTTCCCTTCCGCTTGCCGTTTCTAAGTCGTCCGTGGAAGGACGGCGAACAGAAGTTGGACACGGACGTCGGGGATGGGGGAAAGCGTTACTTCGCTGTGTCTTGGTCTTCCTGCTGATGGGAGAGAGAGGGAGAGAGTCAGCATTCATCCCAGATTCATTCACGGCAGTTGACAGCGCATTGTGGAAGCAGTTTCCTCGATCCTGCACCCGCACGGACTGGAAACACGAACCTTGTGGGAGAACTTGGGACGCGTGTGGGAGAGAGAGGCACAAGCGACAAGAGCCTGTGAGTGTGAGTGTGAGAGTAGTGAGAGTGAGAGTGTGTCTGTGTGAAGGGATGGTTGGAGCTCAAGTCAGTACTCGAGGGACAGTTCTCCGCCTGGACCTTGCCCTCTCTCACCTGGTAGACCCCAAGACACCGCAGACTTGAGAGTCTCATCTTCTCATCTGCTGCGAAGAAAAGTTTTTTCCTGTCAGCAGTCAGACCACAAAGCGGCGTCTTGGTGGAGTCTAACTGGGACAAGGGGTGCGCATGTCACGTGAGCATCAACACGGCACGTGACTGAGACGCGACGCTCCCACAAACTCACTCACTCGCCTCACACAGACCTTCGCGCTTTCGACATCCAACACCTTCGCAAAGGACAAAAGACAGGCAAAGATGGGTCAGTCATTTCTACACACTGTACAAGAATCACTGCTGACTGCTTCTCTCTCTGCAGCGTTCTCATTCAACGCACCCGCAGCAAACAACAACAACGCACAGCAAGGTCAAGGCCAGGGTCAGCAGCCTCCCAAACCATCCTTCTCCTTCGGAAACCCATCCGGAGCATCAACACCCACTCCAGCCTCAGGAACAACCACACTCGCAAAACCACCAGGTGCATCCTTCTCCTTCGGCGCTCAACCTTCCGCACCCGCTGCGTCTTCTGGTGGCTCACTCTTCGGCGGCGGAGGAGGAGGAGGTTCGACTTTTGGCTCAAGTACACCAGCTAAGCCACCTTCCTTCTCCTTCGGTCAACCAGCAGCTGCTGCAGCTACTGCTTCTCCAGCACCAGGAACACCATCTGCAGCCCCACCCGCTAAGCCAGGCGGCTTCTCCTTCGGCCCATCATCCACTACTACCCCCGCTGCTCCCGCGCCCGCCAAGCCCACCGGCGGCTTCTCATTCGGAGCACCAGCCGCAGCATCCCCTGCTCCTGGCACTTCAGCTGCAGCACCACCCAAAGCAACTGGCTTCTCCTTCGGCGCACCAGCTGCTGCGTCAACTGCTTCCCCAGCTGCACCAGCACCAGCTAAACCAAGTGGCTTCTCCTTCGGCCCACCAGCCGCTTCATCGACTGCTACTCCCGCCGCTACCACCCCAGCTGCACCTGCTCCAGCTGCACCAGCCAAAGCGGGCGGATTCTCCTTTGGTGCGCCCGCTGCTGCGGCATCAACTGCTACTACCCCTGCTGCTGCAGCGCCAGCGCCAGCTCCAGCCAAAGCGGCGGGCTTCTCATTCGGCGCGCCAGCTTCAACTACTGCATCATCAACCACGCCCGCTGCCGCAACACCAGCACCAGCATCTTCTACACCATCTTTCCTCCTCCCATCCAAACCAGCGGCTGCTCCTGCGGCTGCGGCTGCCCCTGCTTCTACTACTGCTGCTGCGGCTGCTGCGCCCGCAGCTGCTACAGGTGCGGCTGCCCCTGCTAAACCCACATTCGGAGCGGCCACTCCTGCTACCACATCCGCTCTCACATTTGGAAAGCCAGCAACGACGAGTACACCATCTGCCACTCCTGCTGCTGCTCCCGCAACCACAACAACAGGCGTAACACCCGTAGCCCCCGCACCCGTCACCGCGCCCGCGCCTTCCCTCCTCCGCGGCAAATCCCTACAAGACATCCTCAGCCGTCTCTCGACCGATCTCTCATCGTCCATCTCAGCTTTCACATCCCAAGCATCCGAGATCGCAGCTTGGGACACACAGTTGCTTCGCGTAGGTGATGAGTTGAGGGATGTACTCGGTGCCCTGGAGCGGGCGGAGGAAGGGCAGGGGGAGGTCGAGGGTGCGTTGGGGTATGTCGAGGGACAGCAGGATGAGCTTGAGAATGTGTTGGCGCAGTTTGAAGGTGTTGTTGGAGGGTGGGAGAGAGAGATTGGGTTGGGATCCGCTAGTGGTGGACTGAGGACGAGTGTTGGGGCCGGTGGGGGAGGATCGGGTTTGGCTTCGTTTGGCTCCTTCCGCGGTGCTGGACCAGCTGGTCTCGAGAGCAGTGCAGTCGACCTCGAGCGAGAGAAAGCGTATGTATTGCCAAGAAGATCCTGTTCATCAAGATTTCATACTGACACCGTACCCTCTTATGGTCTCACAGATACACCCTCGCCGAGTCGCTCAACTCTCAGCTGGACGACATGTCCTCAGCCCTGAAGAACATGATCGAAGATGTGAACACGCTCTCCAACCCAACGGCCTCGTCCTCCCACAAGCCCACAGCTGAACCAAGCCCAGGAACCGTCGCCGCACCTCCAGCAACCGAGGACGCCGTCCAGCAGATTGTGTCTATCCTCAATGCCCATCTGGGAAGTCTGCGCTGGGTCGACGAGAACGTGCGGGAGCTTACGGAGCAGGTGAATGCGCTCAAGGTTGGGGCGGGTGGTGGTGAGGGTGCTGGTGCTGGCGCGTCGGTTGCTGCTTCTTCTGCTTCTACGAATGGGTTGAGAGGCGGAAGTGCGGGGCTTAGGGGGAGTGTAGGGCTGCGAGGGGGTACGCCGGGTGGATATGGAGGAGCGGGATTCCGTAGGGAGGGAAGTATGGGACACCGGCTGTATTAGAAATGTCCCAGCATCCCACTTTTCCTATCATTCTCTTTCTTCTCAAGCTCGCTGAAGGGCCTCTCCAATGCGAAACGAGCATAAGCCTTCGCCATTCCCAACCAATCTTGACAACCTTCCCATGGCGGAGATACATACATAGCGTTTCGATTGTGTGGGCGGGAAGACGTGGGATCCATGTTCGCATGTCGCTCGAGAAATGAGCGGAAGTCGGACCCAGCTGGAACTCTTCACCTGACTTTCGCTCGCAGCCATCGAGAGAGCAAGTCCAGGAGAGACGTGGAAGTCGTGGGCAAGTCTATGGCGCGCCGTTTTGATACACCTTTCTGGAGTCTGCTTTCTGGAGTCTGCTTTCTGGAGTCTGCCTTCTGCCTTCTGCCTTCTGCCTTCTGCCTTCTGCCTTCTGCCTTCTGCCTTCTATCGTTGTTCTGCTTTCTCAGTTCTGGGCTCTGGCCAGTGGCAACCAACAGAAAGACCAGCATGATGATATGTCTTCAATCTTCATGCTTCATATTTCATAATTCAGACTTAGATATATCATATACGCGGTACGGCGGTATGCTCGCGATCCATACCAAATACCAATTACCAGCAATGAGCAAGCTACCAACTACCGCCCCGTTGGTGCAGGTTACAGGTAACGATGAACGAGTTCAGTGTCTCTTGCACCCGCACTGGAGCTCTCCGTTCTGACTGAAGACAAGTAATGCATCATGAGATTCGGACCGAGACCCGATAGTTCAGGTCTGGGAGAAGACGGCTCTGACCAGCGAGCTTCCCGAGGGCCGAGACGAAGGTGGGGCTCCCGAGGACCGCCGCGCGAGTAGAGTGAAGAACCGTCCCGAAAGAAGAAGGCGATCGGAAGGGAGACCGAATCCCTATCCAGTGCAATCACTTCGCGCTCAGCGCGGTTGACCCAAAGGCGGTCAAGGACATTCAACTGGATGCTGCAGTGAAGAGATCACAGGAGGCAGAGAAGAGGTTCGAACAACTGGAGGCTACACTCAAGTCCTTCATGGCCTCGTACAAGATGCCCAGCCAACAGCACCATCCCACGCCCAGGAATGACAATTTTCGGCAGACCGGGGAGCCGGTCCTTCCAATTCCCATCGCACACCCCTACCCAAGTCTACAGGACAGCATCACGTCTGCCTCCGCTGCGGATCCACGCATTTCCACATGGTCAACAGGTGTCTCCCCACTGCCCGGCACGACGGATCAGCACTCATCCTCGAGGAAGATCCCGCCTGGAAGAACGGCATCCGCTTCATCGACAACAAGGACAAAGTCTGCGTCAGCTTCAACACGCGCGGGTGCTCGGGAGTCGGGATGCACAGATCGCCATCGATGCACATGGTGTGGGCAGCCCGGTCACGGCCACCAGCAGTGCATCAGAGCCACTCATCGCCGCTAAGCCGGCACTTGGGCCAACTCCCCTTCTCGCCCCTGAATGGAAGACGGCGCTGCAACGATGGAGACTCGAGCAGAGATACCCAACCATCGTCTCAGGCATTCGGGAGGGTTTCGACGTCGGGCTGCCCAAGATCGACAAGACCTTCATTCCGCCGAATCACAAGTCAGCCACCAAAGATCCAGCCACTGTCGAGGCCAAGATCAGCAAGGAGTTGGCAGCGGGAAGATACTGCGGACCTTTCTCCCAGACAGAGTGCGAACAGTATCTCGGAGGCTCCTTCCAATCCTCATCTATCTCCTTGGCCCCAAAGCCTCCGGACGGATGGCGCTTCATCCAGGACGCATCCTTCCCCCGCGACGACCCACGTCATACCTCCATCAACTCTCAGATCAACTCCAACGACTGGCCTTGTACATGGTCAGGCATCCAAACAGTCATATGGCAAGTAAGTTGATACTCAACCCCCCCCCCCCCCCCATGCATCTCTCCTTCTGTACACGGGGGCCCACCCCAGGCTCCAAGGCGTCCAGCCCCTCTTTTGCTTCCCAATCATAATCACATGCGAGGGAACACCTGCGGACTATGAATGATACAGGCATCCAGCCACCCCACCATACCTCGCGTTCAGCGGTGGTGATAACTTTCCAGCGTTGAGCGAGTGGCCTTACCCCGCCGCCCCCAGTCTCCAAAGCCCATAGACCACACCTTGCAGATCTCACTTGATTACAGAGATGAGGAATGTATTACTGACTGTCATCCCCGCATTCCTCTTCATCGCCAGATTTTACAACTTCCCCCCTCTGCGCAGGCCGGAGCACGCGATGTCCGCCCTGCCTACCGCGCCATCAACCTCCATCCCAGCCAGTGGGCAGCTGCGGTGGTACAGTGGCAGGGACGATACTACGTAGACAAGGCCCTGGCCTTTGGGATGTCCTCGTCCGCAGGAGCCTGGGGAGTCGTCGGAGATGCTCTGGCGGACGTTCTCAGAGCCCACGGCATCGGTCCAGTGCTCAAGTGGGTGGACGACTACCTTTTCTTTCGCGTCCCTCCCGCCGAACTACCCCGCCTCAACACCGAGCGTCTCCTCCTCCACGCCCGCGTCCAGCCTATGCACCGTGGTGGTTGCCGGTTCTGGCTCGATGGGGAAAGGGAGCTCAGTGAGGACTTTGCCCGCCCACTCCGGGATGTGGGAGAAGGTAGCAACTGGACCTACTCATTCAAGCACGTGGACGACGTCTGCTTGGCCCTGGGCGTCCCGTGGTCAGACGAGAAGGAGCAGTCTTTCCGCTCCGTCGTCACTTACTACGGAGTGGAGTTCGATCTCCCTCACCGCTCCATCTCCCTCCCCGAGCGCAAGCGCAAGTCACTCCTGGACACGATCGCCGCTTGGCGCGGGCAACCCAAGCACACTCGAGACGACACAGAGTCCCTCCTTGGCCAGCTGCAGTTTGCCACACATGTCGTTCCCAATGGCCGCCAATACCTCACCGGACTCGCTACCTTCTTCAATCTTCGCCATGCACGCTCGATCCGCAGCGCAGCCACATCGACGTCGCGGTCGTCAGCGGTTTGCCTCTGTCCCTCTCCGCCCGGCGCGACTCCAACGCAATTTGGCCTGGTGGGGAGAGGAGCTCGAGAGTCGAGCGCGCCGTCGTCTCCCGCTCCTTTGCCAACGATCTCTACCTCCACGACCCCGGCCTATTCACCGACGCTTGCGGCTCTGGTGCTGGTGTGGTGCTTGATGGTCGAGTGGCGGCGTATGCCGTATGGATTCGATCCCAGCTGGCGCAACGGCGGGCGAGACATCATGTGGGCAGAAGCCATCGGGGCCGAGCTTGGACTGCGGCACCTGGTGGCTCAGGGCACGCCAGCCGGACCTGTGCGCCTTTACATTGACAACACCGCCGTGGAAGCCGGGATCCGCAACGGACGAGTACGAAACGAGGCCGCCAACGAGTGCCTCGAGCGGACGTTCCACTCTGCCTCGGTTCATGACCTCATCATCGTCCCGGCATTGCGCTGATGCCGCCGTTCGGACCAGGTGGAGCGTTGGTGATCGTGGAGCTTGATCGTTGAGACCGGTTCGGTCCTCCAGGCTTGGCTGTTGAAGATGTCGTGATTGAGCAGGATCATGGAGTCCAGGACCCGCTTAGAGACTTTGACCCGGGTGGCGACCTCGACCCACAGGGATGTGGCATTGTGGAAGTCGAGCGGTGCGAGATGGTGATCCTCGACCAGAGAGTCGGGGTGTCCCGCTGCCTTCGTGCCTCCTGATTCTTGCCAGAACATGGTCTGCCCTGATTCGTCCCGCCTCTCCTTGGCCGCGTGGCGGCATCCGGCGGCGGTGAAGTACCACATGGGTACATAGTTGTTGGCCTTGACTAGCTTGACCACGCGCTCGGACGGCCACATCTCGGCGAAAGGGTTCGTGTTGATGCGGGTGGGGTCGATGTCGAGCCCATCAACCTCTTCGTCGGTGTCTTCGTGGTGAGGAGTGGCTGCTCGACGGGCAATCGTCTGCTTGGCTCTCGAGACGGAGGAGGCAGGTACAGCGGGCAGGTCAACGATGGGATCATCGTTGTCGGGCTTAGACAGACTCGGCGGCGCCGTCATCGCCGTAGCATGACCGCATCCGACCGCCTACGTCCGCGGTCCGCAGCTCCGCATCACATCTTAGCAAGGCCAAGAAGCTGGAGTACGGCGGGAAGCGGGTTTGAATTTAGACCGCATGCAAAGGAACTGAGGAACCGGCAACCTGCAACAGTCCAGAGTTCATGGACGACACGAAAAACGCAGTGCTGGTCAGCGGCACTGAGTTTTGAAGGTGATGGACCGGCATCGACGGGCATTACCCACAAAAGCACCAACTGAAAGACACTGACTGACCACTGACGAGGACCTCCACTCTCTGACTCTCCCACACTGATTTGGGAAACTTTACGCTACGTTGCACGCAGCACGCCGCACGCGTGATGCCATGTGTGATGTGTCGTATTATACGGGCATACGGCGGTACGGGCCTACGGGCCAGAGAGCGTGTGCGGTGGATAATTTTCAGACATGTGGATTGTGGAGCATATTGTAAATACCTGGCTCGAGCGTGCAAATGTTGTTGCGAAGTGCGGACGCTGGAGAGCAAGGCGGCCCGCAACATCCGGGAAAGCGTCCTCCGTCCGGTAGTTGCGGCTGAACACAACACGTGCTACGCCAGTGCGCTGGCTCCAAGTGGATTGCCACGAGGACAGGAAGAGTACAACGCAATGATTCATGATCAATGATCACAGCAGTCAGCAATGCAAATATTTTCACCTGCTGCTTTGGGGCCATTCTGAGTAGATACGGTCACCATTCACCTTCTACATCCAGTGACCAGTCTGGTAGGACACATCACAAGAGTGAAGAGTCAAGACTCAAGACCAGAAGGGCAGAGGTCAGAAGTTAGAGGTGCGTATATCATTTCCAGCCGTGCAGACATGTTCTGCTCCGGGCGCGTCACTGACCAAGCTTCTTGCCTTCGTCTAGAGTCCATAGTACATCACAACATAGCAATACAACATCATCAATCCTCATACACAAGACAATGTCGTTGGAGTCCGACGTCTTGCGTGCCCGAAAGCACGCCGACGGCCTTTTGGAGGTGGCCGCCACTTTGAACAAGATGTGCGACACCGTGGAAGCGCATCCGGATATGGGCCATGCCATCATGGCAGCGATCAAGCAGATCATGGACAAAACAAATTATTCTAGTCAGTACATTATCTCATCCCAATCCCCACCCCCTTGCTCTCGATCCCGATCCACTTGGATTGCAGGCTGCAGCAGAGAGCCTGAGGCTGCCTGCAGATGGACATGTTCTTTGTCGCTTGAGACCCAGCAAGGGGAGAGACTGAAGGGTCATGGTCATGATGATCCTGTCACCTGTGTATGCATGCTGATAACCTTAAGTTTTGATTTGGCAGGTGCAACGACGTCAAAGACGACAGACTCTGTGTCTGGTAACTCTGCCGTTGCTCAGTCAAAGCCCATACCCAACTCATTTTCTGCTGCGACGCGTCTAGGAGACTTCGCTGGACAGATGCCTTCGGCTTTGCGCGCGTCGGGGTCATCCTCAATGAGCTCGTCCAATCCGATGGCAGCCAAACGAAATGGACATGGAGCTTCCGCTTTGGCAGGGTCTTCGAGGCCTCAGTCTCAGAAAGCAGACAAAGAACTGTATATCCACGGTAATAAGGTGAGAGTTGAGACTCTACAGCACATCCTCAACGTCCCGAACCACATGCCAGAGCGTCTTGAGCACGACTGACGTCACGTGCATTTGTTTTTCGGTATACCTGCCGGCGTCCAGATCTATGTGATACTAGACCGAGGCTGGGTGGGACGCCCTATCACTGTGGCCTACAGAAACTTCCTCGAAGGTGCACCGGGCTCCCGAGTTGCTATGGCATTCAAATCAAGCTGGACCGGTGCCCAGGTCAGTTCTGCGGTGGTCAACAAGATCATTGAGAAGGGTATCTTTGACTTTCGAGCGCCGGAAGGGTTGCCTGAGAGTGAAAGGGAACCCACATTTGAGTATGTTATGGTTCGAGAACGGAGAAAGCAAAAGTCTAATATACATCAAGTGGGCTGACGCTTTGCCCGTTTCCTTGCTGTTCAATTAGATGGGCACGAATCGAGAATGGATCCCACAAGCTGGTTCTCAATGGCAGGCACGACAAGTTCGACGCGTTCGAGCTTAAGGCGGACTACACGAAGCGCGAGGCCTACGTGGTAGTCGCCGAAGGCTCTCAGAATGATCCATCCCACGCTCCGAAGCGCTTCGACGTCCAGGAGGAGTCCGAGACTGAGGATGACAGCGACGTTGTTATGGTCGCCCACACGTATGAGAGCCGCGAGCCACAATGCACGTTCTGCAAAGCAAAATGGCCTAAAGATTCTATTGTGTCTCATGAAATGCGGTGCTGTAAAAACGTAAGCCAACAGATAGATGGGTGGATTGTGGAGTCGTTATTGTTTGACCTTTTTTTTTCTCTTTACCCTGCATAATAGCCGACCTGGGCTACGCGCCCGAACAAGCCCGTTGCATACAAGGGTCGCGAGCCTGCCGTCAAGATCGAAGAAGAGCAAGGAGCAGGGACAGACTCAGACTAGGGCTGGCTTGCGGAGTAGCTCATTTCACGAAATTGCGGAGTACTCCGCAGATTTTCACGAGTTACTCCGCATTCTTCCTCCGCAGCGTACTCCGCAAAATGTGCGGAGGACGTTTTTTTGGGCTGAAAATCAACGGAGTACTCCGCGCTGAAATGAGGTAAAATTTTGCGGAGTACAGAGTA
>RDSH01000128.1:0-59832 GCA_009428295.1 Tilletia walkeri
CAAGATGACGCCAAGCTCATCGAGCTACTCTACCTCGCCAACCTCAACCAGACAGCGTGCGAGCAGAAGGCAGAAAGTTACAGTTCTACGCCCGCCTTCCGCAAGCGCGCCGAGGCTGTCCTTAACAGTGATGCCGCCACGTTCCGAAAGCGGAGCAACCACAAGCGCTCCCTGATTCCGGTAGTCTGTCTGCCTGCTTGGGAGACTGTCGACGTGACGTTCCACTGGCTGCTCAGCTCCACCACTCCACGTGCCGACTTCGTCTTGTCTGCCCAGCTCGACGATCAGATCAATGACCTCGCTTTGGGGTAAGTTCCCGACAGGCACAACGATGATAGGAGATTCCTGAAAGATTTGACTGATAAGGCTTCGCTCACATCTCACAGTCTCGCGCGCATGAGAATCGCGATCAACGTCAAGGGTCGATGGGTTTGGACTGGAGCTGACATCGATAAGGCTACGATTTGGTGGGTTCTTATGTTCTTGGCCACGCTCCCCTCCCTCCCTAGGATGCCCTTCACACTCACCTTCCTGCCCCTGAACCACTTTTCACAGGGACAAGACCAAGGCTGAACAGAACGCTGGTATCCTCGGCAGCATGAAGCGCAAGTTGGGTACCGATGTCTCCGACCATCTCAACATCTTCCTGGTCGATCGCGTACTCAGGGATGACGGTGCTTCCATCGGGGGTATCTGCGCTTTCCCCCTCAGAAACAAGGTTGTGGAAGAGCACGATGGCTGCATTGTTGCTACTCGAACGATGCGTAACCATCCTAATCCATTTGGCGGACGTCAAGGGGCTCTCATGGTGAGTTGGCTACTTCTCTCCCCGTCTTCCACGCAAATCGACGTCCGTACTCCGTACTGAGACTTCTCTTTCCTCTGTTGTACAGATCCACGAAGTTGGCCACTGGTTCAACCTTGAACACCCGCATGACGGTGGCTGCAGCGGAAGTGACGGTTTGACCGACACGAAACAATTCCCTGTCGCCGAAACTGTGCGTTCTGCGAGAAATCTGACGCGAGCTTCCTGTCCGACTTGATGCTAAACATGGATCTTGTCCTGTCTCATTCCTACAGGGCTATTCCCAAAAGGCATGCCTGAACACTGCGGGGAATCTCGAAGCGACCGCGTCACCCGTGTACAACTTTATGAGCGTGAGTTCTGCTTCTGCATGTTTCTGCTTTGATCAAGACTTACTGAATCCCGGTCTTGATCCGCCTTTTTTTCCCTTATGGCTCCTACAGTACTCCACATCCGCCAATGTAGATGAAGGATTTTTCTCCAGGGAGCAGATTGCAGCTGCCCACGTGGGTCTTCGCGTCTACCGCCGTGGTCTGCGGAGCGCTGCATGCCCAGCCGTGTTGGGTATACGTGGAACTACGGCACCCCTCTCTGGGCGTGATGCATCGGATGAGCCTATCAGCATCGATCATCTTATCAGGCGCCAGGAGAGCCTGACATCCATCTGCAACAACACACAGCTTCGGATTTCGAGTGAGTTTTCTGAGCTTGGCTTTTACTCTTCAGCCTTGTTGACTAACCTCCGACTCTCAATCTCTCTCCAGACCTCGAAGTGTCGGACTGGGCAGTACAGGGCTTGAATAACCCCAATTCGCCACCCTTCACACCTCCCTTCACCCAAATTCCCGCCGACACGAGCGTCGTTGTCCCTCCTAAACCTCAAAGCCCAGACGCCGGTAAGATGGGAGTCATTCAAGCGCCTAACGTCAAGGACTTTGTCAGCTACCCGGGCAATCAGGGTCCCGGTTCGACGGGCTCCAGTCAGGATACGGTCGGCACGGGTACGAATGGGGGTAAAGGGACTTCGGGGCTTGGTGGCGCCGATGTTTCTACGACGGGGACGGGGACGGGGACGGGAACGGGAGCCGGAGTGGTCAGGCTCAACATGCCTGGGGCTGGCATCGTCGGCATTGTGGGTGGATTCGCGCTCATGCTCGTCTCCCTTCTTTGAGGCTGGACATTTCTTGCCTCCCCATCTGGAGAGGACTTCTACCTGTGTCACCTTATACCTCGCCTCTTTTCCATCATGGCACCCCTCCTCCGATTTCTCCTTCTGTCACGACTTACAATTTTATCTCACGTCCCTTCACGATACGGGTTTCTCCAGTGACAATAGTTCTTTCGATTGCAATGTTACGGGGAATATTTGGTACTGCTGTTTTGACGTTGGGGAGCACTTTGACTCTCTTGTCTGTCAATCGGTGACATCGTGATGATTTGAAGGGGTACATGAAGGCGCTCAGGGGTCGTCTAATGAGAAGGAGAAGCGGTATTGGATTGCAACAGACCGGTAACAAGAGGAGTCGGTGTTGTCGAGGTCAATTTTTCTGATCCACCCATAGACCAGGGAGAAGACTTTGCAAGTTGCAACAGAGAGGTATGACGAACTGGCGAATGTTTTGCGAAGGTGTTATGATATGAGGAGGAGGAGCAGATCACCCTGGGCAGAAAAGGGAGCGTCCTTTCCGTCGTCTCTTTTCTCGTATCGGCTTGGTTCCCTTTCCCCGTCCCTCCCAACTGGAATATCGACAGCATCCACACCCGCCCAACTCCTCTCCTGCCTGACCGCCAAAAGATCCATGGTCGCCTGCTCCAGTATGACCGCGGTCTCCAAAAGCGCGGAAAGCGTCGCCAACTCCGTCTCGCTTTTCTTCTCCAGCGCAGCCTTGTCGCTCGCTGCGGAGTGCTCGTCCGCATCAGGGTCGAAGTGGCCGTGGAATGGATCGATGATGATGTCGATAAAATCGTCTGGGGTAGGATCCTCCTCTTCTTGGCAGCCATCCTTCCTATCGCTCTCGCCTTCCAGATCTCCCCTCCTCACCTGCTCACCATTCCCGTCAGCCGCAGCAGATTCCACCCTCGTCCGACAACCCACTGGAAACTTCGCAGCAGCCTTGCGCACATAGATAGCACCCATCTCCGCGTGATGTCTCGCGGTGCCCATCCGTCGAACCATCGAATCGCCATACGCCCCTCCTACTACACGACCTTCGGACGTCCTACTCACCATCCTCATCCTTCAGACCGCGGGCGTTCGCAGCTGGTCTTCTCCATCGTCCTAATGTTGGTAGCGGATGCTGTGCTTGACCTTTTTGGCGCCGACTCTGCTCAGGGCTAACTTGGGCTTCTTCTTTCCTTGGAAGGGGGCATCCTGGAAGTGCTTCAAAAGGAAGGAGGCGAGAATCGATCTGCAAGGTTTCTGTAAAAGAAAGGAGTATTTGTCATCTGAGAAGGTAGAATCTTGCAAATCAGCGACGGCCAAGCTGTTGTCTACAGTCTGCGGTCAGCGTGAAGAGACAATAAACCTTTAGCAGGAGAAGGCATTCGGCTTTGGGTTTGAGGCAGATGGAGAGAGAGAAGGGCTGTAAGAAGAAAAGGTCCAAGTGCCACGGACCATGGCATCAAGCATGTTCAACATGGCCGATATACTTTACCGTCCTTCGTAAGATGAGTCTGAAAGGTACTTTACGGGGATCATGCAGAAAGGATATGGGAAGAGAAAATGCTGGCAGCTGGATGAAGGTGACGTCGTGCTCTAGAGTACAGTTGTGATTGATGGTGCTTTTGATGTGCGTGGTGACGAGGCGGAGATGGCGAGAAACTTGAATCTTGACTGGAGACTGATGGAACAGTCGCAGGTAAACCCGGAAGAACGGATTCTATGTACCGAAAAGGTCGAGAAAAATTGAATCGGAGGCGGGCGATAGGGGAGGGCCAATCTGTTTTTGTTCTGAATGAGATCTGGATGTAGCTGAGTAGAACGGCCAAAGAGAATGGAGATTTCTGGAGGTTTCGGGCGGCGAGGGCGACGTTTCGACGCCTTCCCAGGGAGAGTGTACCATCGATCGCCGCTCCTCTCAGCAGAAGCCTGCCGAGTAGCCGCGGAAATGCTGCATCACGCACTGGTGGTAGTGAAATTGCAAGAGCTGTCGGTTGGGATGGTGTCCAGCAGCAGAACGAAATCGCGTGGAGCCTTCGAGCACCTTTCCGTGATATTTCTCGCTGCCGGTGTGGTTTCCATCGAACCAGTGGACTACATATTCCGGACCTTCGCAGAACAGACTCCACTTCCGCTGTTCAAAGGCGATCTTCATGTCGGTACGCAAGAGGAGAGCATATTCGGGCTTGAAAATATTGCCGTCGAAGCTCCATCCGAGGACTTCCTGGTAGTACTGTGGAACAGTGGAAGCACGTTAAAAGTTGAAGGGCGTTGAACAAGCTTCTCGCATTGCAGCCGAACTCACCTCAGGACGGTCGAGTGGCAAGATATAACACGGAGCACAGTCCGTGCACTCGGCGTCGGTGAGGAGACACTGCGAGTCCCTCGCGATCAAGTTCGTTCGAAATTTGGACAAAATGGAAGCATTGATTCGGCCCAGAGCTCCTCTTTCGACGCTGAGAGAACGTACGCTTGTTCCGGTCGTGAACCACGCTACGTTGTCGTCATCATTCGGTGGAGGTTGTGACAAGTCTGGTCCTCGTGGACCTTTTTTGGGAGTGCAGGGTTCGTCACTTTGTCCGTCATCGCGAGTGAATGTGAGGTGCGCGCCGATTCGGACACCAAAACCCCCGTGGTTGGATTGGCCTGCGTCCAAGATATCGCCTGGCTCATAAAAGCAAGCCTTGACGAAATTTTCCAACGCTGAAACTGGATGCTGTCGAAGCCCTTGTCCGAGAAATGCGCGAGGAACGGTGATGAGAAGCTGACCAGTCGTGTCGAAAACTTTGACGGAATCGCCTCCCCACGTATCCGCAGCTGAGCTGTAAAAGCTCTTCTTCTCTGGTATTGTACGAGACGGACGGATCGGACTCCACGGGCCTGAGACGGTGTGTGCATCCCGTTCGGAATCGTTCGGGGTGGGAGCATCCGGGCTCTTTAAGCAAATTTGCGCTCGACTTCCAGAAGGGGGTGGCCAGTCGTTGTTGATCCCAGAAGGCCATTGAGGGCCTTGAGGAGACGGTGGCGAATAACCCTCGCCATAGGCAGTAGGGTATGCATGGTCCCTCCATCCTGAAGTTCCTGCCGCTGAATCGCGCGGGCGGTCGTCGTCGACAGCACTTGCAGCAGGGAGGGTGGACGGCATTCGTGGAGCTTTCCCATACGTCGTCTTCCTGGCAGGCTGCCTCGTCCTTGCCATGGTTTTCACGCTCAAGCAATGCTGATGCGCGAGAGGCAGCAGGCCCTTGCTTGCTTCGACGTCGAGGACGACCTCTCGAAAGAATGTGCAGGCCCGAGAAGGTGTTGGTCCTTCCCCGATTGAGCATGACGTACGCGACCTCGAATCCGTCCTCCCTGCCACGCTCGAAACTGGGTATAAAGAGGCCAGTCTCCAGTAGTCCTCCGCTCTCCAACTCCCCACCTACACCCACAGTCTATCTATTCACCTCTCTCAGCCTCTCACACATCTACTACCACATCTCACCATGTCTACCAGCAGCAACAACGCCGGCGAATCCGTCGGAAACGCCATCAAAGGGTACGTTTCTCTCCCCCCCTTCCCATCTCATCCTCAACCCAGCGACTGAACTCCCCCATCTCCTCCCCGCAAACAGCATCTTCAACAGCGTAAACGGCGTATCCGAGTCCATTCGCGGCAACCTCAACTCTGCCGCAGATGGCGCAGGCGATGCGGTTGCCGGCCGTACGAACGTCGGCACGGACGCCCCCTCAACTCTCAGCAAGGAGGACAACGCGAGCGTTGCTCAGAAGGGTAGCGAGCAGTTCAAGGAGGGTGTTGCGCAGCTGAAGGGGTCGAGCGCTTGAGCTTGAGGCGTGGTTCCAACTCTCTTGAACTCCCCATCTCGTTCACAAATATACCACCTTGCAGTCTACTCAATGCTTGGGCATGAGACAACACATATACACGAGGGTCACCAGTACTGTTTGAGAATTACAGAGAAGCCATGAGCGCACGGAGCAGGGGCAACGGGAGCGAGGAAAGGTGAAGTCAAGAAGTACACAGTTTCACTTATCATGCGTGAATTAGAATGGCTGGGTGAGTGGTGAGTTATGCTGTCCGGATCGTTGGACTCGTTACGTCGTTTCGTGTATGCATTGTTGTGTTCGGTCGAAGGGCTGTAGCTATTGCTGATTCGCAGATCGTCGAGCCGAAGCCGCAGCAGAGGCGCGCGAGAGAGGTGATGGTTGAGAGCTCTGCACTGGGATGGTAGAGTGGACGACGCTCCCTGGGTACATATGTGGCGCGAGTCGGAACCAAGCCAGCGAAAGACCCGTCCAGAGCTGTTTGACAAAAATGTAGTCCAAAGAAATCAATCAGCGCTTCCTACCAGCCTTGCACAAAGAAGACACGGGTGAAGAGGAACTCACCGATCGTCCCACCTCGGGCTGTATGCGCTCCACCCGATGCCGTGCAATCTGACCAGTCCCCCGATCGAGCGTATACCTGAAGAGCACAGTATACTCATGAGGCTGATGCGTAACGCGCGTGATGCCACTGAAGGTCAGACGCGCGATGAGCTCGTCTGCAGATGATGCCGTCGGAGACGACGAGCCGCGCAAGGACGATTCACTCATATCCTCTTCATCGCCCATCCTTCGATGACTGCTCGTACTGTGGATCCCGCTCCCTCCCTCTGGACTGTGTCCACCCGACCGCAGGAGACGGAGTCTGTCGAGCGATACATGCGTTTCTGTGAAGATGGCGTTTAGGGCGTGTCGGAGGACGTGTGCGGAAGCGAGGTAGAGCGTTCGTCCCGAGAATGAGAACGAAGGTTTGCCATCGAGTTCGTCTTGCAGGCCGGAGCTGGTCGTGGCAGCTGTGACGTCGGAGGATGTTGATTGCGCTGACGAGTTCGGCGCGTCTGTTCTGGAGGTGGAAGATGATGATGCTGTTGAGGAGAACGAACTTGAGCCGTCCTCCTCCCCTGTTGTGGAGGTCAAGGAGGGCATGAACTCAAAGAGCACGTCGGAATGATAGATCGAGCCCATCGCGTCATCCCCTGTCTTCCCCTCGGCGCCAACCGTGTTGGTGCGCTGCCGCCGTCGGAGGGTAGGAGCGGCAATCCGGACGAGGGAGAGCGGGTCGAGGAGAGGGATGGATTGAAGTTGTGAGGTGCTGGCTTGTTGATTAGGGTAGTCTGCCAGGCCGATGCTCATGAAGTCCGGCAAGGTCGTGCGGAGTAGTTGGACTGCTCTTCCGATGCGTACTTGATATTCGTGTTCGCTGAGACCGGATGATGAGTTCTTCTTCTTCTGGCCATTACCGCTTGACTGGTCCTCGCTGTTGTTGCAGTTATGATCGTACTTGGACTGGAGTGGAAGATGATGCGGAGTGAAGAAGTCGTTTTTCATGACTTCGTTGAGTGTGATGCGTTGTTGCTGAGGAGGAGGGGAATATGGTGAGGAACGTGGTGAAGCCGATGTTGCAGTGGAGATGCTGCAGACTGGAGGTGTAGCAGAAGCACCAGCGGCAGTGAGTGACCAGCGCCCGGCCGACTTTGAAGCTGGGCCTGACGCTGTTGTTGTTGGCAGTCGAATGCGTTGCATTGCTTGCTATCCTTCTTGCTATCCTTTTCGTGATGGATGTCTTCCTCCCAAAGTGCAGAGCGTGTCTCGATTCATCCTCTCGCACTGAAACTTTTTCCTTATCTGTTTATCCGACGCACAGATCATCTCTCGGTTCCGGCTTCTTGACTTTCCCTATGACCGACAACCTTTACCTCCGCTACCTTGCTTCCGGTCCTTCCAACTTCTTACTACTACTACTGCGCACTACTGACACTTTTCTTCTCTGCTGTGTCTAGCTCTTCCCACTTCCCTCGCTCTCTCACTTGTTCCTCCCCTTCTTCCTCTCGACTTCCATCTCTGTCTGTTGTCCCTAGATACGCAAAACGAAAGAGTTGCAAGATGCCGTCTTTCCCACTCCCCCACGAACTCACATCCCTTCTCTCCACAACAACCCCAACCCAGATCACCTTCGGATTCCCTCCCAAGTCCATCCAACGCATCGCAAGCAAACTAGCAGACGCACGCTTGCCCTCCCAGCCCATCCTCGACGGCGTCGGATGGCAGTATGGTGTCGATCTAGGCAAATTGACCGAGCTTGTTCAGGCTTGGTCTAAGGGCAATCCTGATGGATCATCATCCGCCGGTGAAGGACTGGGATTCGAGGCCTGGTGGAGCACGATCGAAGCTCGGATTAATGAGTGAGTGCTCTTTTCCTCATCCCCTTCGTTTCTCGACTCGTGACTAAGCATTTAATGGTGTGATTGCTCCAATAGGGCGGCACCTCACTACCTTGTCGAAATCGAAGGACTCCGAATCCACTTCCAACTGAGCAAGAGCAAGAACCCAGACGCAATCCCTCTCCTCTTCAGCCATGGATGGCCAGGATCTTTCTACGAAGCGCACAAGCTCATCCCTCTCCTCACAGGCGACTCTTCCCCTTCCTTCCACCTCGTCGTCCCCTCCCTCCCAGGTAAGCTTGCCCTTCATTTTCTTCCCTAACAAATAAAGGTGGCACAATACGTTCTGAACGCGATTCCAAATTTTAGGATACGGTCTCAGCTCAGCTCCCACCAAGCCAGACTGGACCCTCGGAGATACAGCCCGCGTCTTCCACAAACTCATGCACGACGTGCTGAAATTCCCAACCTACGCAGCCCATGGCGGCGATCTAGGAACCCTCGTCACACGCTCCATCGCCCGTAACCCAGAGTGCACAGCATACCACTCCAACTTCGCCCCTCCGACCTACATCCCCTTCTGGGCATACCCGGCTATGGCGATCTTGTATTCCGGCTGGCAGACCAAGTTCACTGATGCGATTTTGCAGATGTTCGGGAATCCGCATGATATTCGGTTGTTGAGGGGTGCTATTCGATATCTGAAGAGCGGGTCCGCGTATGCTTCAAAGCAGGCGACCAAGCCTGCTACGCTGGGATATGCGCTCTTCGACAATCCCGTCGGAGTCCTGACTTGGTTCCTTCAGGTACGTTCCCCCTCCCTTTTCTTCTCTGCAAAAGTCTGGCTCCTTGGTCTATTTTGCTGAACAAGGGATGATTGATGCAGGCCTTCCACGAATGGAGCGACCCAAGCGCACCGGCATTCCACAATGGCCACTCCCACTCCCGCACAACCGACCAGATCCCCGGCAACGACCACATCGAAGGCGACGGCGTCGGTAAAAAAGCACCCTCCTTCAGACGTCTGGGCGTCTCTCACTCTACCGAGACAAAGAATGAGCAGTCTTCCATCACGGATGAGACGATCTTGGTGAACACTACGATCTATGCGTTGACGGATACGATCCAGACTTCGTTCTTGCCGTACTATGAATCCGAACATATGTGGTACGACTTCAGTGGGGATAAGAAGGTACGTTTTTTGTGTTTAGCCCAGACGTGCGGCCAGGGCCTATTTGGGATGCTCTTCTCACTGACTTCCCTTATCGTCGCCCCTTCCTTCTCAAACTCTCCTCACAGTGGCTGCGAGACCTCAAAAACAAGCCCTACGGTCGTGCGTCTCTCCAACCCTCTTCCATTTTTTTGGAGTTGCTCAAGGCTCCGCACTGATGATAAGACTGACACCTCAAACTACTCTTTCGTGTAGACTCCTCCTTCGCCTACGAACTTGCCGGAGGTCCAAGCTCCTGGCTCAAAAGCAGCGGTCTCCACCTCGTCTGGTACCGCCAGCATGATCAAGGCGGTCACTTTGCTGCATTGTGAGTTCATGTCCACGAGAACAAGAGAGGGGGGAAGGAAATTCAATACTTGCATTCTAAGCTGACCGGATCTTCTCTTTCAACGTTCTTTCACACAGGGACAACCCTGAGGGACTTGCGCGCGATCTGAAGGAGTTCTTCAATGAGTACTACTCATCCGGATGAAAAAGAAACGCTGCAAGAACGTTATCTTTCTGGGTTTCCCTGCTCGGGCTCTCTACAAACATATGTACCATGAGAGTGGGGACTCGCGGGGATGAACTGAGGAACTGTCTATTCCCGTCTATTCCTATATATTTGGTTTCTTATACAAACTTCTGGCCTCTTCCACGTTCCCATGAAAGCCTTTGCTTTCCTCACATTTATCCTCATCAATTCAAGCTTCTTCAGTTGATTCAGGGAAGACGCTTTTGCTCGCGGCACGGGGAATGTACATATCCTTTTCCTGGCGAGCAAGATGCCGAGCGTTTCACGTTTACGGTCTCTCCTCAGATTGGACGCTTTGCATGGGGATTTCTGCAGACTGAACCTGAACCTGAGCGAAGGGAGAGGGGTGCCGGAAAGAACGTTATTTTGGGCTGCGTTCGTGGCGAAAGCTATGCACGGGGATCTATACAGACTCATAATGAGCGGAGAGAGAAGAGGGGGGGGGGGGGGAAGAACGTATTTCAGGCTGCATTCGTGGGCATGCCGCTAACCGTACGAAGCGAGGGAGCAGCCTTGCCATCCGTCCATGACCAAGATCGATTTTGGCTGGAAAAGAAGCTTTCTCCTTCTGCCGCCTTGGCTCATGGTCGGTCCACGGCCTATATCCATCACTTGTGGTTGGGCGTGAATTTCAGAGGGCAAGTCATCTCCAGACACTTGCAGTTCCTAACGCAGTTCTTGTACTGTGCGGTGCCTTCCTTGAATTCGTGCGGGCACCTGCGACGGCATTCGGCCTGGAGGGCAAGGAGATGTTGTTGTGAAGGTCAGTATAAGATGACCACATATGCCTCGAGAGCCCGGACTCACAGCTTGGTCATGGTCAGGAGCGGCTAACGTCGTCAGAACGTCGCATTGAGAGCACTGCAGACATTCGGTGACGCAGGGAGAGAAAGACACTTTGGTGCTTTGCTCGCAAGCCTCACGACAGTTCGTTACCTGTATTTCGCGATACGGGGAGAGGAAGTGTGGGCTTAGCATGACGGTTGATCATCGACATCTTGCTTTTGAAAGGACTTACGACCTGTGGTGCGAGCCCCCTCGTGTTGAGTTGAGGATAGGCTGTCGATGCGGCGACGAAGAGGATGGGGAGGAGGACGGAAAGCTTCATTGTTTGGAGTTTGGCGGACCTAAGACGTGAGAGAGGAAGGTGAGCTGTGCGAGGTGGGATCGATGGGGAAGCGAGGGATCAAGCTAAAAGGGGACGTACTCTTTTATACGTAGTGTTCCCACCCTTGGTTGGACAATGCAAGTGCTGCATCTGGGAAAATAAGAAGAGGCTGCGATGAAGGAACGTATGTAGGCACAGAGGAACGCAGAAGCCATGGGCCCTCGCCAATTCTAGGTCTGTTCCTGAATAGGAACGCGTCGAAGATACCCAGGACAGAGAACATTCTTCCGCCTAGCGAACGTTCTTCCGAAGGAGTATTGGTCAGATCTGCGATGGGAGAGGAGGTTGAAAACATCGTCCAGTGGTATGTATCGGACGCTCTGCACGCTTGCATTATGTCGCCTGAATTCGCAACGAGGGCTCTGTGGCCCATCTCCTCCCATCTGGACCCTTCCGTCCATCAATTTTAATAGAGCATCCTTCTTTGCGAGTAGCGAGCCTGGAATCGGAGAGAACTTGCGGATGATCTGGATCGCCTCAAGTGTTTTCCACTTGTTGGCCCTTCCCTGCCCACACAATATAGAGACGGTCGCCGCGAAGCTCACAGAAACGTGACAAATGAAGGGATCGTGGTGGTGCGCAAGCTGTTAGAACGATGTTGACTCAAGGACTGGATTTGGCTATTGAACACCCATGATCCGCGACAGTAGATGCAGAGCATATGTGAGTCCCATGTATGGCGCACTTGCTAGGTTTGCTGTGCGAGAATGAGGGTCAAAAGGGTCGTTTTCATTTACTTCCCAGTGAATGGTGAACGTTTGGATCGGCATGTTTGTATGTGTATTTCAAAGTGTGGAAACGAAGAATCGTGGCATCCCCATCTTTCGCTCCGTCAAGATAACCTCAAGCTTCACGTGTGCTTTATGCACTGACCAGGGTGACCGACCCTCGTCGCCAAGCAATCGATCAAGCACATTCCGATGTCCTGAGGGCAGTAGTTCTGCTGTTTGTCCGATCCAAAGGGGGCACATCGTGCCTGCGCCTCATGGCACGCTTCGGTGCAGTCCGCACGACCGATGCAATGATCTGCGCAGCGCGGAAACTGGTTGGGGTGACTCTGCAGAAAACAGCAATGAGGAGCGGCGATGAGAGAAGGATATTTTCAGTGAAAACTTGGACAGGGTGTGGGTGTGGTCGGCTGACGATCGAGTACTCACTCCGAGCTGCTAAAAACCGATAAGTCGTACGGCGTAGAACATAGAACCTGATCAGCGACGACTCTGGACGGGAAAAACAGAGGTCGAACTCACCGTCCCGAGGTAGCCCCGCTTTTCGGCCACGTTGCATTCGTCACATCGTGTCGCACACTTGGACCATTGCTGCTCGTAGTTGGAAACCCTCTGGCATTCAGCCATGCAGTCAAATGCGATGAAGGCATTCTGAAGGAGGACAAATGTAAGACAACTTATCAAGGCTGAAATATACGTTGAAGCATGAGCAGGGCCATTGACTCACCGCGGTGGCGGAGAAGACGAGTCCGAGGACCGCAAGAAGCTGAATCCGCGCCATGTTTCTGTTCAGTGAAGGGAGCTTTACTGGCTGTTGGCGAGGAGAACGCTATGGAGGGTAGCTGTGGATACAGAAGTGGGAGAGAGAGAAGCTGGAGTGGAAAGAGATGAGCTTGTTCTTATCTATCGATGTTTCATGCTTACCGGAGCTCGTTCCTCTAAATCCTTCTCATGCCTCGGTCATGATGAAGCATGAAGGCAGCTGAACGCCAGGTGTGTGCTCTCTGGGACAGCAAAGGAGGTGTGATGACCCGTATCCGAGCCCGAGACAACACCGCAGACGAGGCTTTCTTCCTTTTGAACGGTGGCGGAGGTCTTTGCCCTCATTCATCATGTACGTTCCTGGTGCCTGGTGCCTGATATGTAATTTCCGACAAATGAGAAAGAATGACGGGGCTGAGGTATTAGTGCTTCATTGAGGGGATACACTATTCCACCGACCGTAGGCCACCGTAAAGCGCAAAGCACGTTCCTGCCAGCCTTTCAGCTATACATGATGTGTACCTGTTCATTCTTCGTACATACCTTTCTTCCGCTTTCGCTCTCGTTTGGCCAATTGGTTTGCGACGGACGAAAAGGACAACCATGCGCCAGCCCCTGCTCTTGGGATTGATACATCTCGAGAAAGATGTAAGCAAATGCCACCGTACGATTGACTTGAACTTCATGGCGGCGCCATGTCAGTGCACGGTACGGTAGAATGAATAGACACTTTACGCACGCTCGTTGCAGGCCACCGGGAGAGGCTCGGAGCGCTTGAATCGCGAAATGAGGTGGGAGGAGCCATTTTTCAGGCCAACTCCATTAATAGAATTGCAACGACCTTCGCCCCATGCCATCTGCAAGGCACATGAGATCTGCACAGGGAAGACCATTGATCCACACAGGATGGACAGCTTTTCAGCTGGTTATTCAAGAGGAGCCTGCACTTCTTCATTGCTGTTATACTACTTATATGCTGACTTTTCACTCCCTCACACAGGCGCACAGGCTGAGGATGTAGACAAGCGAAGATGGTCAGTCTGAGGACTTTTTTTTATAAACTATCGTATGGACAAATGAGCAAAGAGTCAGCTTGTGCTTGTACTGGGAAGATGGAAATTTGAAAGACGAGGAAGAAGGTCAAACAGCGCTCTCTGACAGGCTTCAGGTGCGATAAGTACAGACTTGCAGAGCCGCATCTCATCTCCAGGGGTTGCTCTCGCAACGACGTTGCGTAAAGTAAAAAATGAGGTATTCTTCGTTTCAGCGTTCCTGGCCGGGTGGGACGCAACGACAGGCGTGCGTAAAATGTCTAATACATGTCTTCTTGCGAGTTGTCCCCCAGGAACCTTTCGTTCCGCACAAATAGGGCCAGGATACTCACTACTCACTCTGCTCGCTCTGTCCTTCTTCCTCCCTTTCCTCCCCCAGTTTCATACAAAACTCACACCTTCTCGCTCTGGTTGCGTAACCCCATCTCAGCTCTCGATCCCCCTCACAGCCTGGCCCCTACCAATCCCAGACATCTTTATCAGACAAATCGTACAACAATGGGTCGCCTTCTCCCCCTGTTCATTGTAATCGGTCTCACCTGCCTGGGCGCTGTTGTGAGTAGAGATGGTCTTCTTCGCAGAGAGCTGTGAGCTGACTGGTGGTGCTGCCTCTCCGTGTATCATGTTCGACAAAGGATGCGTTCCATGTGGTTGATTGTCTTCCTCGCTGTCAGACGCTCTCTGGCCTCACCGAAACGATGTTGGAACACTGCGTAGCCCTGTGCAATGCGTGCAATCAGGCTGGAGAGGTGGGATACCTTGCCTCGGTGAGCACCAGCATCTCTATCACGATGATCAATGATCAAAGGCAGAGCTGACAGGGATCTCTGTCTTTGGTTGTTCTTTCAGGAGCGCGGAGTGAGTATATCTCCACAGTCGGTGTATCAAGACTCGAGCGGAGGTTCGTGTGCTGAAAAGCAAGTCTCTGTTACCCATCGTACTCTCTTCCTCGATCTTGCTTCACGCTTGCAGAGTCATCCCAACCAGTTCCCTCGATGCGCAGACATATGTCTGGGACAGGCGGACGCCACTGACCTCTGTCACAAGTGGCAGGCCCTGTGCGCTCCTCTAGGATCGGACAAACAGCAGAACTTCTGCCCTCAAGACATCCGGCTTTGCACGCTGAAATGCACGGGCACGAGAGTGGGACACCCTGGGCAGTGCGTTTCGCATACGTAAGTGAGGGAAGCCTTGGTTCTGCGCTGTTGGTTGCTCTGGGACGCTATCACCGCGTCGTACTCCCTCCACCTCTCGCCTCGTCCGATAACCCTCAGCGGGTCGAATTTTCCAGGTGATGTTTGGGAAGCAATCTGCAATTCCCTGTTCAGTTGCTGTCTTTCTACCTCCTCCTTTTCCATCACGCAATCCAAAAAAATTTCTATAGAAGCTACAACCAGAGGCTAAAACCCCTAGAGCAACACGTAACACAATTATGATTTCCCCACGGCCCTGTGGGCTGTGGTGTGAGGTCGTCCACATCAGTTTCGACTCTACATCATGGATAACATGCACATATCTGTCTCTTCTTTTTCTGCTCTCCTGACGCCTGACGCCTGCAGTTCCGCTGCGCTTTCGTCGTCCTCCTTGTCTCTTGTTTGTGTGTGTGTGAAGTTTCCCACGGCACGCTTACGCTTTCGTTGCAAAACAAAGGGAAAAAAAGAAAAAAGAAAAAAGAAAAAAAAAAGAGAAGGGCAACGGGCAACGTTCTTAGGCTTTCCACGATTCATATCGAGAGTGTATACGCTCGTACACGTGTATACATGTGCATAGATTCGATCAATCACCATCGTCGTCACTCCTATACATTCAGTTGATCAGGTCCTCTGCGTCGGCCTCTTCCTCCTCTTTCTCTTCGAACTCATGTGGCTCTCCCTCGCCTTCTTCTATCAAAATCTCCTCTCCATCAACCTGCCGCTCGTCCTCGCCATTCTCATTTTCCACTTCCTCTTCACCATCTGAAGCCTCCTCATCATCATATTATATTCGTCTTGTACTGCCCCTTCCTCCACAATCTCGATCTCAATGATCCCCGAGAAAATTCGTTCCACATGTGTTCCGATTCATAGTATCGGCACAGAAGTGCGGTAGGGGCCCATTTGGGAAGCTCTTTTGGATGACACTTACTCTCCCTCATTTTTGCCCTTCCTTCTTAGAATCTCTTCACAGTGGCTGCGAGACCTCAAACGAGCCCTATTACGGTCGTACGTCTCACCAGCCCTCTTCCATTTTTGAGTTGCTCAAGGCTCCGCACTGGTGCTGAGGCGGCCACCTAACTTTCTGTGTAGACTCCTCCTTCGCCTTGTGCGAGCATGAATGTAAAAAGGGACATCATCATTTGCTTCCAGTCAATGGTGAACGGGTGATCAACATGTCTGCGTGTGTGATGTGTATTTCAGAGAGTGGAAGCGTAGCATCTCAATCTTTCGCGCCCTTCAGTGTGTAAGGCAGCCTCAAGCTTCACGTGTGCTTTATGCACTGACCAGGATGACCGACCCTCGTTGCCAAGCAATCCACCAAGCACATTCCGATGTCCTGAGGGCAGAAGTTCTGCTGTCTGTCCGATCCAAAGGGGGCACAGCGTGCCTGCGCCATATGGCAGGCTTCGGTGCATTCCACACGACCGGTGCAATGATCTACGCAGCGCGGGAACTGGTTTGGGTGGCTCTGCAGGGAACAGAAATGAGTAGCGGCGAAGAGAGAAGCTCATCATCAGTCAACCTTTCGACAAATGCTATTCGTTGTGGTCAGCTGGCGATGAAATACTCACTCCGAGCTCCTGGACCCGACAATTCGCACGGTGAAAACCGTAGGACTTGATCAGCGATGATTCTGAACTGAAGGCAAAGAGGGCGAACTCACCGTCCCAAGGTAGCCCTGCATTCCGGCCACGTTACATTCGCGACACCGTCTCCCACAGCTGAGCCATTGCTCCATGATGTCGGTAACGCTCTGGCACTGAGCCGCACAGTCAGCTGGGGAGAAGGCATTCTGACGGAGGAAAAATACAGAACGTCAGACTATAGCTGGATGCATATGCTAAGCATGAGTAGGTCATTGACTCACAGTGGTGGCGGAGAAGACGAGTCCGAGGATCGTAAGGTACTGAATCCGTGCCATGGTTCTAGTAAAGCGAAGCCTTCTGGCCTTTGAAGAGGAGAAGTTTGGGGGGTAGATGTGGGTAAAGAAGAGAGAGGGAGGGACGCTGGAATGGAGATGGGCCAAGATATTAATGTATCGACATCTCATACTTAACCATTAGGAAGTCGCAATCAGCAGAGCAGCAAGGGGTTCTGAGGAGCCTTTTTACACGTCTCCTTCTCCAGGCTTGTTCACAATTTAGATGGCTGAGCGCCAAAAATATTCTCTCCTGAGACACGAAAACATCGTGGATGAGCCTCATTGTCTACCTTCAAGCTTCAAGACCAAGAGATCACCGCAGACGATGCTTTCTTCTTCTGACGGCGGCTGAAAGGACTGACATAATTAGCGCTTGTTTCTTACGTTCCCAGTGGCTGATATGACGAGGCTGAGGGGGCAGAACAGAAGTTAGGTACAGACATATTGTGCTTCATTTGGCGGGTACGCTTGGACTCATCTTCCTTGTTGTCTGACATCAGCATCTCCTGACCATACCTTGTGGACTTGGGGCGAATAATATTCGTCGCACATCCGCAAGTTCTTCCTCTTCCGACCCTGGCGGTTTTTCCTCTTTTGACGTTCACTGGTCAGTTTGTTTGACCTGTTTGCAACGGACAAAGCGTGCGCCAGCTCCTGCTCTTGGGGTCTACATCTCGAAGAAGATCTAGCCGACGCTCCAGAAATCCCGGACCATCTCTATTACTCTATTGCCACCTTCCATAACGCAATCCAAAGTTTTTCCATGAACGCTACCCGTAGGGTCTCTAGAGCACCTCGTACATGATTATGAATTTCCCACGCCCTTGTAGTGCTACATCAGTTTCGACTCTACATGATGGAAAACATGCACATCTCCACCTCCTCTTTATCTGCTCTCCTGACCCTGCAATTCAATCTGGACGCCTCCTTTCGCCTTCCTCCTAGTCTCGAATTGTTTGTTCGTGATGTTTCTCACGGTGTGTTGTAAATTGTAATGTTTTGATACAAAAAAAGAAAAAGAAAAAGAAAAAGAAAACTCCCTACTCTCTCCTCCCTTCAGATGGCAATCGTCCGGCACCATTTCTGCATTAGTTTTGATCTGTAGCAGCTGCTTTTTTCTTGATGAAATTCGACTTCTCAGCTCTTACATCGTACCTCATTTTATGACCTACATACATACTTCAGTATACTCCGCCAGACGCCATCTGATGGTAAGAAATGAGTGCGAAGGCATCACGGCTTTGGTTGTTCAGATTGCAGATTGCAAAATTGACAGAGAACACTGGAATCATCGATTCACATCGCACACGGAGCCTCGATCGCTTGGTCAATGGAAGTGGCAACTCGTCGCCTGTGAGGTACAGGTGGGGCCATATAGTCGACGAGCGCTGGCAAATCGGAGAGAAAGGTGTTTATCTTGTTGTGTCTGGTCTACACCAGAACTTCAGCTGGACATGTCACATGTCGTAGTCTTCACCGAAGAAGTCTCGGTAGCCGCCGCAGTGCGTGTTGTAGAAATGGCGATAGTAGCTGCCTTCGGAGCTGAAGGCCATGATACTGCTCTCGTACTGTTGGGGGTCGGGTTCGACAGGGATCTCGGTCGAGCCGTTCACAAGCTCATGAAGCCAGTGGACGGGTGGAACGGTCTGGCGGAACCATAACATGCCAGGCCACTTCTCATCGAATGAAGTCGCGATCCACTCTTGAAGTGTCTTGGGAGGCTCGTACGTCTCGGGTGGTTCAGTATGGCTGGAGCTGCCGCCCATTTCAGCGTCGTATTCTTCGTCCCGTTCCTCTTGATGCGATCCAATCTGATACACCTCTTCAATTAGATGAAAGGTGTCATTGGCGGAGAGGTCGAAGCGGCCGAAAACAGCCCATCGCGGCATCCTGAGAATGTCCTCTGGCCCACCAACGCCGAGACCCTCGAGGCCTAGCAAATCGACCTGAGGGGGACGGGAGCAAATCGGGAGAGACAGGTATAAAGAAAGGGGAGGTAAGTACACGTCAGGGTCCCATTACCCACACCAGGGCACAAGAAAGTCAACGCCGTAGTCAAAATTCGAAAGTGAAACGTACCCGATCTCGTGTGCATGCCCATCGTTTGAAGACATCTTCTCCACCATCTTGCATCTGTCGGACGAATGTCTTGCTGATCTGGGTCCGCACCTTCTTGCTCTGTACGCTCGCATCCGGATTGGAATCGTGAAGAGAGCGTCGGAACGTGTGCAAGACCTCGTGCACTTCGTCGGTCTCGCGCGAGACGAGCTGCCAATGCGGTGCAATCGAAACATCGCCTTCGACCACTTTCTTTTTTGTCACTTCCTCCCCGCAATGCAGTCCTTGTATCCAGAATAGGAGCTTCGACTCGGCTCTGCTTCTGGATGTGGCATCTCTGACAGGCTCCGGGCGAGCGTCAGAGTCGATTACGTCTGCGAAAAAGCTGGTAGATCCTTGCAGCAATGCCGCCGCGTGCGAGTGGAGGTTCTTTGGCAGAATCTGAGAAGCAGGATCATCACCGAGGGAGCAAAATCCGCTGGTCAGCGATACACTCCAGCGTATTTGTGTAGTGCTTGCGATACTAACAATTACTGCGACCAGAGGCTCAGCAAAGGCGTCGAGGAGGGACGAGGCGATGATGACTCGTTTAGGGCTGAACTTCATCTCTTCGGCTGCAATATGGAAGATGTGATGAACTTTAGAACTTCCGGGCATGCCTGGCGTGTAATTCTTGCTCACCTTCCAGAACTCCGGGGGAGGGGTTAGCGTAATCGTGTTGGCTGAGTGGTCGACTGCCAAATTCAACCTAGGAAGTGTGAGCACCGGTAATGTCAGCTCCCTTGACCGAATACAACTAAGAGGGGGAATAGGAAGGTAACGTACTCCGGCCCACTGTAGTGAGAGAGAGGCTCGTCGAAGTAGAATTCGGCTCCCCAGAGGTCCTCATCTGCATCTAGCAAGAAGTAACCGAGCTGTGCCTGCTCCCACAAGGCAACATGCCGGGCGAATCGCTGCCATCGACTCAAGCTGCGCTGGTCCGCACTCTCACTCGCTTCGTCCGTCTGAATCTCGACCGAGGCCACGGATACGTGCCGATCCTGAAGGCTGAATCGGAACATGTGATTCTTTGACGCCACCCACCACGCCATCCGTTCTCGCTCTTCCCGCAAGGTCACACTGAGCTCGTCGCGAGGAAGAGATTCCTCCGAGAGGTCTTTCTCGGTCGTCGTCTTCTCCTCCAGCGACACGGTCGGAAGGGTGTCGATATAGGAGGGCAGGAAGCGTGGTCCGTACCCGCGTTCTCCGTATCTGCAGTTGGCAATCAGTAAGTCACCGTAATAGAGACTGCGGGCGGACCTGAGCAAAAGCACTCACTTGAAGGCGCGTTGGTCTTGAGCTCCTCTTCGAGGCGCGAGCACTGGTCCATGAATCAGGTTCATGCTGAACGTCGCATATCCCGTCACAAACGCTCGCGAGGCACGAGGCAGCATCCAGACCTCGTAGCCGCTATATCCAACCGCGGCCTGGTCCAGATCAAAGTCGAGCAAGATGGCCATCGGGTTTGGACAGAGCTTGAGGACGACCTGGATGCGGCGGTACGGATACTGGGCAGGGACGAAGGTGATCGCTTGTGAGTTGCGGAGGACAGCATACTCCATCGGCTGGTTCGTGTCTTTGTCTAAAGGCAGGTTTGACGCGAAGACGCTCTCGATCGCTTGAAGCTTGGCGTTGGCTTGCTCGATTGTGAGCCCATATACGTAAAGACTTTATGTTAAGAAGAGTGTGAATGAATGCATGAGTCTTGGAAGCTCAGACGACGACAGAAGGCAATGTCAGAACTTACTCGAGAGTCAAGGCTGCTGATTGCTTAGTCTCTTCATCAGTCACACTTGTCAGCGCGGCTGAAACTAAGTCGCCTGCGACGAGAATGTTTCTCCAGTCGAGTCCCCTCAAGGCTCCGAAGGTCATTGAGTCGAACCGAGATTGGAAAGCAGTAAGCGTGTTCATCTCGATCGTATCCTTGCGATAATGATCGAGCAGAAGCAAGCCGGGGAGTTCCGCTTTGGCCGGCCGATGAATGCGGATCGTTGGGCTTGTGGGTCCGCTGGCTGGGAAGACGTTTCCTTCATCGCGACCAAGTCCGACTAGGAAGTGTTGCCAGTGCGACGCCGACTTGTCGATTCCGAGCATGGAGAGGGACGAACCTTCCTCGTCTTTGGTCAGAGAGCATGGCGGATCTCTCTTGGGAGGTTGATCCAGAATGAGTCGAGCGCGCATGTAGCTTTCGTTGCGGATGATCCACTCGTCGATCGGGGCCGTTTTGGTGGTCTGCATCGTCGGAGCGGCGGAGGCGAAGTGGAGTGCCCGGCAGAGGATGGCGTAAGGCAAGCGATCAGCATTTAGAACAGTGCTGCTGAACTCGGGGAATCCCATGTGAGGCACGCGTCTGCGAATTGCCTCTGCCTCTCGTTCTGATGCCCTTCCGAGCTCGATTGCGACACGGACGGCTGCTTGAGCGTTTTCGGAAAGAGCGGTGATATCCTGATTGACGACTTCCTGGTACTTGGAATCTTGCTCAGCATGGAGATTCACCTGGGCATCGATGCTGCGGATGATCGCCTCGCCGAGTGACTGGCCTGTCAGAGTATCGTCGCCTAGCAGTTCGTGAACTTGCTGCAGCATGTTTGCAGCCATCTTGTAGAAGCGCTTGCACAGACAGCACAGACGAATCAGATGCGCTTGGACGTTCGTGTTGTGGGTCGAATGCTCGCTCCTTCCCTTTGTTTCTCTTCTGATTACATAAGCACTTCCGCATTGCGCTTCCCTTTGTCCTGCAAGAAACGTTCACACACAACATTCGCTCGACGACAACGTCCTCCTGTGGGTACAAGTAATGTATGTACTGTCCAGACATTCCCCTCACGAAAGATCATGGGTCGCCTTTTCCCTCTCCTCATCATGGTCGGCCTCGTTCTTAAGCTTTCAACGATATGGCTATGATGTATACGCTCGTATAGACCGGTGTATGCATTCGATCAATCGTCATCATCGTCACCCATGTACATCGAGTTGATCAGCTCCTCTGCGTCGCCCTCTTCCTCCTCTTCCTCTTCGAACTCGTGTGGCTCTCCCTCGCCTTCCTCCATCAAGATCTCCTCTCCATCAACCTGCCGCTCGTCCCCGTCATTCTCGTTCTCCGACCCCTCTTCACCATCCGTAGCCTCATCCTCATCTTCGTCTTGTACTGCACCTTCCTCCACGAACTCGACCTGAATGATCCCAGCGACGAAGATAAAGCTCACGAACCCAACGACGGCCGAGCCGATCCAGATGATCCGTCCCCAACCGAGACTCTCGGGCCGAAGGAAGGACGGAGAGTCGGAGGATGACGAAGTCGACTGTGGACGTGCCGAGCGACGTGGGGTCAGGGAGGAGCGCACGGATGACCAGGCATTCGAAGGTGCAGATAGGACGGACGAAGCAAGGTACGATGCTGCTGACGTGAGCGAGACCGACGACGATGCCGATGAGGAAGCCGAACGGTGAGCGACGTGAACCGCCTGTGTGGCAGAGGGTTGCCATTCCCAGTGTGACTCGTATCCTGAAGGACCTTCGACCGTCACAGGTTGAACGGCCCACAGAAGCTGTGCTAGTCGGGTTGCGTGCGCTACCAGGGCCGGATACTGAGTGCGCAATAACGAAGGAATGGGTGTCGTAGTCTCCAGATTGGTTGCGGACAAGGCTCCGGGGAAGAGTACGGGCGCTATCACGCTGAAGAGATGAGCATCGAGTGAGGTTGGGATGGAAGCGTCGAGCAGCCATGAGGTCTTGCTGGGATCTTGGTCGAGAGCGGAGTTGAGAACATCCAGACATTGCTTGGTGATGGACGTGAGCTGAGGGGATGAAAATCGGCGCCTGTCAGTTGTGAAGATCGCAAAGGAAGAAGAATATGACACATCGGAATACAAGTCCAGACGTACCTTAGCCCTCTCCCACCCAATGGCCATCTCCTTCCGATTCGAACCCTTAAAGCCAGCCTTCTTTCCATTCTCCCCCAATCGAACCCGGCTCGGACCATCCTGCTCGCCCGCGTCTTTACCCAGCCGTCGACCCTTCTTCGCCCGCTGCTCCTTCTCCCGCTCTTCCTCAGCACTGCCAGCCAGACCCCAGATCCCTCGACGACTGAGTTGAGCCTGGACACTTGTGCGTAGGCGCGGACGGATGTGGACCGGTGCAGCCAATACGCTGCCCACTTTCGCCGGCAGCGAAGTCGGTGTCTTCTGACCAGGGGTGTATGTATACGTCGGTACTGCCAAATTCCGGAAGTTTTCCTGATGCGAAAAGAGGGCGTGCAAGATGAGGGGTTCCAACTCGTGCGTGATGACGGAGTGTAATGCCGTTGCGCGCGCCGCTGAGAGAGCGTTTGTCCGGAAGGCATCGTCGATGGAGTGACGCTGTTGAGCAGCGGAGGGCGTCCGGGCGTACGTCTCGATGGGTTGAATGCCTTGGAGCGCATCAGTCCGCGCGGCGAGGGAGTGGCTGTGTCCGTCGTTCTCCGCACCGAACTCGAGTCGGGGAACAGTACCGTGAAGCAGAGGCGAGGGTGTAGCAAGAGTGAGGGTGTGCTGGGTGTTGTAGGATGCTGATGACGGGATCAGTCTGAGCAGAGAGGCTGCATACAGCGACGATGGGTCCAGCGTAGGGAGTGCGAATTGGCCTTGTGAGTAGTCCGTTGTTCCCGCTTCTTTTTCGCCTGCAAGTTCCTGTGCAGCCGGCGTGGGATCCAGTGCGCCCCAGATGAAGAGAGTCGGCATCTTGAGAAGTCTTCAGAGTGGTGATGGTGGTGGTCGCTGCAGAGAGGATCCAAGCTGTGAGGTCGAGGTTCCTTCCTCAAGAGAGACACGTGACAGCAACACTTCCGGAAATCGCGGCTTTGACTGAGAGACGCGTCGCGTGGCCAACAAACAACGCGTTTCGAGGGGAGCGCGTCCCAACACCAACATCGACTTCGCTCTCATCCTCAACAGTAGTCATCTTCTCTGCGTTACTTCAAAGATGGAAGACGACAGCATGCTCCCCTTCGCCTCGCTCTCTTCCTCGCCGCCCAGACCTTCGAACAACAACAGCGGCACACAATCACTCTCCAGACCAAGATCATCACTACCTCCCCTCAGCGCACGCGCACAGGATAGACTTAACCAACGCCGAACTGCGCTCTTCAAACAGCCACCCACAATAGCAGCGGCATTAGCTTCCTCTTCCTCAAGATCAAGATTGCCTCCGCAGCAGCAACAGCAACAGCAACACAGAAGGGGACTACCACCCTCATCTTCATCACCCCCTTCATCCCCATCATCTTTCTCCGCCAGACCCATGCTTCCCTTCTCATCTCCAACACCAGGAGCAGGAGCAGGTCCTTCCCGCCTCTACACACCTGCAAACCAAGCAGACGACGAGCTCGCTACTGCTGCGCCACTCAAACTCTCGCCCAGTACGATGCGGGTACATGCGAAGATACGTGAACAGTGCGATGCGCTTCGGAGAAAGTTACGGGCGGAGCGTGTTGAGCGCAGTCGCGGGCAGCAGCAGAAGAAGAAGGTGTTGGTGCAGAGAGGAGGGGCCATGCAGCTTGATGATGATGATGATGCCGATCAGGAGGCAGAGTGGGAGAGGGAAGACGATGAGGTGAGTCTCCTTCTACCTAGTCTCTCACTTCGATGTGGCTCTTTGATCTCACATCCCAGTTCCCCACCCCCTTCCTCTCCTCCAGCTCATCCGCCGAACAATGCTACTAGAGCACCGCAAATACATGCAAGCAGGCCTCTCCACCTGTCCCAACTCCGACTGGGACCTCGACCCCGACGACGCAGCCCGGCTCGAGGAGGAAATGATGCTTGAGCAACAAGAGCGGGAGTGGGAGGAGGAGGCGCTCATGATGGAGATGGAGGCCGAAGCGTGCGGGAGCCAGCAGGTCGAGATGAAGAACGATGACGATGATGAAATGCAGATGAATGCGTGAACTCCCCTCGATTTATCAGCGGAGAGCTTCTTCTGTTCTCTTCCCCTTGGAGAGGAAGCAGCGCGAAGACCTCACTAAGCGGAAGGAAGACTTTTTTAAACTTGATGCATTAACGATTCTAATACGTAAAGCGACGCCGAAGGGGAAAGGGCGTTCGCAAATTTTTTGAGCCGACACAAGGGGAGAAGAAAAGTGGGAATATGGGATTCTTCGTCGCACACATGCAGGACCGAATCTGGTTTCTGGCCCTTACTCAAGCAAGTGCCAGTCAAGCTTGTTCCTCCACTCCTCCTTGCTCAGCAGCTCGTAGATCTGCTGCACGTCCTTGTCACCTCGGCCGGATAGGGTCTGTGGGGGAAGAGATAGTGAGATTCTGGATCGCACGGTTCGGCAGGGCGGGTCGTGGCCGAGAAAAGGAAACTCACGATGACGATGTCCTTGTCCTTAGACATAGTCTTGGCGAGCTCAACTCCGCCATAGATAGCGTGTGCAGACTCGAGTGCTGATGATTTGAGTTCGCAGATAATGTGATTAGGAAATCATCACAGACGGAGAACACGCACGAGACCAGCATCAAGCACTCACCTGGGATAATGCCTTCCTTCTCGGTCAAGAGTCGGAACGCGCTCAGGGCTTGGACGTCCGTAGCGGCCATGTACTCAGCCCGCTGAGCCTCCTTCAAGTAGGAGTGCTCGGGTCCCACACCGGGGTAGTCCTGCAAAGAGAAAAGAAAAAGGAACAAACACAGCGTCAGTAAATGCCAACAGAGGGACAACCTCTACCCGCCGAAAGTCATGACACTCACCAATCCAGCAGAGATCGAGTGCGTCTCCGTGATCTGCCCCTCCTTAGTCTGAAGGAGGTACATCCGCGCACCATGCAAAACACCAATCGTACCCTTCGTCAACGTCGCACTATGCCGGTCCGTATCAACACCATCCCCACCAGCCTCAACACCGATCAGACGGACATTCTTCTCCTCAATGAAATCGTAGAAGGTCCCGATTGCGTTCGAACCACCGCCGACGCAGGCTACGATCGCATCGGGGAGCTTGCCCGCCTTTTCGAGGATTTGTTCCTTGATCTCCTTGCCGATGACGCGTTGGAGGTCACGGATCATCTTGGGGAAGGGGTGTGGGCCAAGGACGGAGCCGAGGAGGTAGTGTGTGTTCTCGAGGTTAGTGACCCAGTCTGAATTGAGGTAAATTGGGGGAAGGTAAGGGTTAGTTGAGATTGAGTTGCTTACGAGGCGAGGAGTAGGAAATTTCGCTTACCTCGCATAGCCTCGTTGACGGCATCTTTGAGTGTCTTGGAACCAGATTCAACCGGAATAACCTAAGAAGAACAGAAAGGAGCCAGCGTAATCACGTCAGCAACCAGGTCCCCCACTTTCTCATCAAATGCGTAAAGAGAAGACACACCTTAGCACCCAACATTCGCATCCTGAACACGTTCAAGCTCTGCCGCCGTACGTCCTCAGAACCCATGTAGACCACACACTCCATCCCGAATCGTGCACAGGCCGTGGCGGTAGCTACACCGTGCTGACCGGCGCCGGTCTCGGTGATGATGCGAGTCTTGCCGATTCGGCGGGCGATGAGCAGTTGACCGACAGCATTGTTGATCTTGTGACTACCGGTCTGTGCGTGGTGGGAAATCAATATCGAAGGGGTTCAGCAACTGCGAGACGATTTGGGAAAAGGGGGGGAGGCAGAAACGTACGTGGTTCAGGTCCTCTCGCTTGAGCCAGATGCGCGCGCCGCCGGCGTGCTCGGTGAGACGGGTGGCTTCGTACAGGGTACTCGGCCGTCCCATGTACTCGTACCATCCCTTGAGCTCATCCCAGAACTTGGGGTCGTTGATCGCTTCTTCGTAGATCTTGTCGAGCTCGTTGACGGCGTCCACGAGAGCCTCTGAGACGAAGCTGTTGTGATTATGTTCAATATGAGTCGTGAGCATGGATCATAGAAAAAGCGGCAGAGGAAAGGGGATTGGAAACTCACGCGCCACCGAAGGAACCGAATCGTCCGAAGGGGACCGCGTCTGCCTTGGCAGTAGGCTTATCAGCGACAGCAGCTTCTCCATTAGGCTTGGCCTCCTCAGACTGCCCTGCAATAGCAGCCGCGAACTCATAATGCTGATCTTTGCCGGTGATCTTAGCAGCCAACTTCTCCGCTGCCTCCGCAGCCGCCTTGATCTGAGCTGCGCTACCACCCTGAGCGCCGTCGTATGCCTGTTCGACCGTGCGCACGATGGCAGAGCCTACAACGACACCCTGCGCTCCTGCTTCGGCGAGGAGACGGAAGTCCTCGAAGGAGGCTACGTTGAATCCTACGCAGAGCGGGTTGGGGGTGTAGCTTCTGATTCGGTTGAGCAACGGTGGGATGTTGGTCACGTCGAACTTGGCAGAGCCGGTTGTTCCCATCTTGCTGACGACGTACACCCAGGAAGCAGCGTGTTGCATGATGGAGGAGAGACGCTTGTCGGAGGTTGAGGGTGCAACGAGGGGGACGAAGGCAACTCTGCGGGAGGGCAAATGTGTGATGAAGCGGAGGTCAGCATGGACGCATTTAGCATACAACAACGCCAGTGGAGCGCGAAGGGGGTAAATCACTTACTGGTGCTTGTTGCAGTATCCTGCGAACTCGCCTGCCTCATCCGGAGGGAGATCGACAACAATGAAGCCATTTGCCCCAGCAGCAGCAGCGTCTGCAATGGCGCGTTCTTCCCCGTAGGCGAGGAGAGGGTTGAAGTAGCCCATGAGAACTACGGCGGCTTTGAGACCGCGCTTACGAGCTTCCTTGACGAAGCCGAGGCAGTCGTTGTATGAGGTGTTGTGCTTGAGTGCGAGCTGTAGGGAGAGTAAAAATAGTTCAGTACGTGTTTGCGAGAATTCAAGAGGGAGGAGAAATACTCACAGTGCTAGCGGCCTGAATGGTGGGACCATCAGCCTGTGGGTCTGAGAAGGGGACACCGAGTTCGATGATGTCTGCCCCACCGCGTTCGAGGCCGAGCATGATGTCTACGGTCGCATCTTTTGTGGGATGACCTGCGACGGTGTAAGCTACGAAGGCTGGCTTGCGAGCTGCCTTGCACTTGTCGAAGACGGCGTTGAGTAGGCTGGTCATTTTTGATGGCTGGTATGGGGTGGGGGGATAGCTGGGGGGAAAGTAGGAGGAGGAAGAGGTGGTCTTTATAATCTTCTTCCGACTGCAATGCTTCCAAGAAGAACCAGAGAGAAATATGGAAGTCGAGTCAGGACGATGATGCTGACATACAACTGACATGCACCTTCATCTCATCCTTCCGACCCCCGACTCAACTGACTCATCCATTGCGCAACGAATTGCTCAGCTTCCACGTGACTCAACTCTCACAGCCCTACCGCTTTGGTACCGACTGATCATCCGGTCCTCGCACGGTTCAGAAATCTACACTCCTGTCGACCCGACAGCAGTCGGAACTCCTTCCCACCCTGTCTCGGCTTTTGCTGCCACCCTCTTTTAACCGGCTCTCCTCTATCTCGGCGGTGAGGTCGGCGTGAAAAGCAAGCTATAGAAACGTCTGCGGCTCCTGCGGTAAGTGGCGGCAGCGGAGAGGAATTTGGTTCGTGTGTTGTTGAGCGGCGTCTAGCGCTCGGATAGTCTTGCTTTTTTTCCTTGGCCATTTCGTGTCTTGCCTGCCCTGCGCGGTGTCGTCGTTCGCTTCCTCTCACTCGTTCCTCTCTCCAGATTCCAGTCTTCGCCACCTCGCTGATCTTGCTGTGTCTCTCCGGGGCCAACTTTACGCTCTACGCTCGGCTTACTCTCCACGGTTCGCTTCGATTAGCGCAAAGATAGGGCACACGATCAGGGCACATATTTATCAGTCTCTTCCCAGTACCGACAGGCAGAAGACGAGTGCTCCCTCCGGCCAGCTCACAGAGACCGATAGGAAACAGCGGCGGCGCAAGTTGATTCATTGGGAGAGCCTTGTTTTGACTTTGTTTAGGGTCCTTCTCGCTCATCTCATGACCTTCTACCACACAGCAATCTTGCACCCTTCTTCCAGCGGCCCAAGTACATACATAGGTCAAGATGGAGTGGGACCGGCCCATGTCTCTTCACATCTCGTATAAGAAGAGGAGAAATCGATACTGACTTCCACTTCCATTCCCTCCTCCCCTCGCCCCCTTCCCAAGCTGATTCTTCTCCCTTCCTCTTTTGTGTTCCCTTACACCTTTCCTTTATCTTAAGAGTCACCATCAATTCATCATGGCCGACAAGGGAGGACCACCAGAATACGCCGCCGTGACGGATCAACATCTGAATGCTGTTCAGGAAGTAGGTCATCAACGCGCAGACGCCCATACCATTCAACCTTTCGATGACGGCACCGACATCAACAGCCACTCCCCCATCTCCAACGAGAAGGAGATCACCCAACCAACCCCCACACACGATGAAGAAGGTCGACCATACCCTAGCGAGGCCGAGATCGCGACTCTCAGGAGAGTACCCGCCAGTATTCCCATGTCTGCCTTCCTCGTCGCGTTGCTAGAGTTGGCCGAACGACTCTCGTACTACGGCGCCGTCCAGGTCTTCCAAAATTTCGTACAGAGGCCACTGCCGGACTGCTCTACAACAGGCGCGTCCGCCTGCGCGGGACCTAATGCCAGTTCGGGTGCATTGGGATACGGTCAACGCGCCGCTACGGCCGTTAGCAACACCAACAACTTCTGGGTCTACATCATGCCTATCTTGGGAGCGTGGATCGCGGATTCGCGTCTGGGTCGATTCAAGACGGTCTGCTGGGCCGTCCTCATCGCTATCGTTGGACACGTCCTCTTGGTCATCTCCGCTCTTCCTACCGTGATTTCTAATCGTGCTGGTTCCATGGTGAGTGAAACTAGTCCTGTTCTGTCACAACCAATTACATCATCTGACCATCCTTCCATTGTTACAGGCTTGCTTCTGCGTCGCCTTCGTTGTCATGGGAGTAGGCACCGGTTGGTTCAAGAGTTCTATCTCGCCCTTGGTACGTACTCTGCTGTACTGGACGTGGCGTCATGAAACTTTCCTGAAGTTTTCTGACCTTTGATGCCTCTTCACTGATTTCCAGATGGCAGAGCAAGTCGCGAACAAGAAGATGTTCGTCAACACACTCAAGTCCGGCGAGCGCGTCATTGTGGATCCTTCCCTGACCCTGGTCCGCCTCTTCATGTACTTCTACTGTGCGTTTTTACTGCATTGTTCACGCTGGCGCCACTGAAGCTGACCTTTAACGCGATTTTCTTTTTCCCCATTCTCAGTGTTTATCAACATCGGCGCGTTGATCGGTCAAGTCGCGATGCCTTTCGCAGAGAAGCACGTCGGATGTGAGTCTCTTTTGCCCCGTCATGTAGACCGCGTGTTCAGTGGCAGAAAGCTGATCTTGGACTTTCTCTCTTGTGGTTCCCCTCATCCAGACTGGCTCGCCTACCTGGTCCCAACCATCGTCTTCGCCCTCTGCCCCATCGTCCTCTTCGTCGGTCGAAACATGTACCGCTCCGTTCCCCCCTCAGGCTCCGTCCTCGCCCGCTCCCTCCGCCTCTGGTGGTTCGCCGCCCGCGGTCGATGGTCCTGGAACCCCATCCGCACATGGAAACAACTCCGCGCGGATGACTTCTGGACGAACGTCCTGCCTTCGAAGCAGAAGAACCCGCCGAAGTGGATGAACTTTGATGATGGGTGGGTGTATGAGGTTCGACGTGGGTACAAGGCCTGTGCGGTGTTTTGCTTGTACCCCGTTTTCTGGCTTTGCTACCAGCAGGTGAGTCTTTTACTCCCTTGGGCTCTTCTCCCTTCTTTCTACTCGCGAACATCACCCGCTCATCCTGTTTCATGCCCCCGCAGATCAACAACAACTTGGTGTCCCAGAGTGCCGTGATGACCCTCAACGGCGTCCCCAACGAGATCATCTCCAACACGGACCCTCTCGCCCTCCTCATCCTCATCCCTTTCATGGACATCGTCTTCTACCCCTTCCTCCGTCGCTGCGGAATCAACTTCACAGCCCTCAAGCGCATCACAGCCGGTTTCATCGCCGCTTCGCTCTCCATGGTCTGGGCGGCGGTTCTGCAGCACTACATCTACCAGACGAACCCTTGTGGGAAGTACGTCAGTACGTGCGAGGATGCGGATGGGAACCCGATCGTTTCTAGTTTGAACGTGTGGATTCAGACGGGCATTTATGTGCTTGTTGCGTTGTCGGAAATCTTTGCTTCTATTACCGGGTTGGAGTATGCGTTTACCAAGGCGCCTACGAACATGCGTTCGCTTGTGACCAGTGCTGTGAGTTTGCTCATCTCCTCTCTTTGTTGCTAACCTGATGGCCTCGTCACTGACGTACTTTCACCCCGCCTCAAATTCCAGTTCCTCTTTACAAACGCCGTCGCCTCCGCGATCGGACAGGCTTTCGTTCCCTTGAGTGAGGACCCCAACCTTGTTGTAAGTATCGACCCTCCCCTCCCCTCCCCAAGCTTTCCTCAGGCTCACATTACATTCCATATCTCCTTCCGTACCCACAGATCAACTACGCAGTCTTCGGGGTCGCCGCCTTCATCTTCGGTATCATCTTCTGGCTGATCTTCCGCGACCTCGACGCACAAGAGGACGCCCTGAACCAGCTCGACGAGGGCCAATATGGTAGCCGTCAGCCTGATTTGGAGGAGCGGGAGATGTCGTCTACCCATCATGGTAGTGCTGAGGGGTTGGGCGAGAAGAAGGTGGGGAGTTCGGCGGCTTCTGCGGAGGAGAGTGAGAAGAAGGCCGAGAAGGCTTAAGGGGGAGGTTTACAGTAGAAGGGGGGGATCAGGGATCCCTGTTCGCTTGCGTTATTGTTTTACGAAGTTACGAATGTTACTTGGATGAGCATTGCATGTACTGCTTTGTTTTGGTGAATACCGAAGTGACCTTAAGGTGTAGAGTAGTCGTGCAAGTCGAGTCCCGAAGTGAGTACCGAGGTCCAGGTGGAGGCTGAGGTTGGTGTAGAGTAGCCGTGCAAGTCGAGTACGGAAGTGAGTACCCATGTGCTGGACTGATAAGTACTCACCGTGCTGGAAAGCGTGCCCACGAGGAATGCCGCGGTCACCGAAGAGAATCATGAACCTGAACGACAGCAGGAAGAAGGATAAGAAGAGGAAACACCGTGAGCATGTGAAATTTTTGGTGAGAGCTGGACACGCTGTACTCACTGATGGACACTCTCTTCATTTTGCGACGCATAGTCCCAGAACATGTCAGCATCCTTCAGATGTGTTTGAGGATCGCGCTTCTGGGTATGAATGAAGTGGGGGAACTTTGCTGGGTCGCGCAGGAAGAAGATGGGAGTGTTGTTACCAACAAAGTCCCAGTTGCCCTCCTCTGTGCGGAACTTGGCAGCGAAACCGCGAGAGTCGCGCGCAATGTCGGATACACAAGTAAAGTTCTGTCTGTACAAAGCAAATGGTATGTTGATTACGTTTTGGTCAGGTACCCTCACATTTGAGGTGGCGAGAAACAGTGGCGTCGAACAATGGGTCGTGAAAGTCATTCAGAAGCGGACGGGAGACTTAGACAGTGATGCCAATCTCCTTGCCGATCCGAGCAGAGATGTCAGGGTGCACCTTCTTGAAGATGGCCAACTGGCGCTTCTTGATCTCCTCTGACTTCACGCCGCCCAAGTGACCGGAGATGTTCTGGATGAAGCGTTCCTTGGCGCCATCGTCGAAGACCTTCTCCCACAGGTCCCGGGGCTGCTCGAAGTCCTTGTCGTCAACCTGCGAGAGGAAGCTGTCGATGGAGGCGGAGGCGAAGTTCTCGTGCGCTGCGTTGACGGTGACCCGCTTGGAGTACTGGAGAGGCGAGATGGTGGACTGGTAGTTGGGCCTGGAACCCTGGTTGCCAGTTACCGACATCGCACCATCGCGCTGGAAGTTGGCGACGGGGACGAGGGGCGCGTTGACAGGGATCTGCTGGTAGTTGACACCCAGACGGTGGCGGTGCGTGTCGGGGTAAGAGAACAACCGACTCTGCAGAACAGGGTCGGCAGAGGGCTCGATGCCGGGAACGAGGTGAGAGGGAGAGAAGGCGACCTGCTCAATCTCAGCGAAGTAGTTTTCCGGGTTCTTGTTGAGCGTGATCTTGCCGACGGGACGGAGCGGGTACTCATGGTGAGACCAGACCTTGGTCAGATCGAAGACGGAGTATCGGAACTGCTCTGCTTGGGCTTCGGTCATGGTCTGTACGGAGACGGTCCAGGTAGGGAAGTCGCCCTTCTCGATCTGGTTGAAGAGCTCCTCGTTGTTCACGTCGGGGTTCTCGCCCGCGAGCTTGACACCCTCCTCCTGCGTGTAGGTCTTGACGCCCTGGTCGGAGCGGATGTGAATCTTGTTGTAGACCCATTCGCCCTTGTCGTTGACGAACTTGAAAGTGTGTCCGGCGTAGCCTGATGGAAGAAGGAGGGGTAGAGAGATGGGGAGTAAGCAACAATGCATGTGCGCCACCATGTGCTGGACTGATAATACTCACCGTGCTGGAAAGCGTGCCCACGAGGAATGCCGCGGTCACCGAACAGAATCATGAACCTGAACGACAGCAGGAAGAAGGATAAGAAGAGGAAACACCGTGAGCATGTGAAATTTTTGGTGAGAGCTGGACACGCTGTACTCACTGATGGACACTCTCTTCATTTTGCGAGGCGTAATCCCAGAACATATCAGCATCCTTCAGATGTGTTTGAGGATCGCGCTTCTGGGTATGAATGAAGTGGGGGAACTTTGCTGGGTCGCGCAGGAAGAAGATGGGAGTGTTGTTACCAACAAAGTCCCAGTTGCCCTCCTCTGTGCGGAACTTCACCGCGAAACCACGAGGGTCGCGCGCAGTGTCAGCTGATCCGCTCTCGCCACCAACAGTGGAGAATCGGATGGTGACAGGCGTCTTCTTGCCAGTCTCAAAGAGCTTGGCAGCGCAGATGTCGGAGACGTCGTGGGTGGCCTCGAAGACACCGTGGGCTCCGCCACCCTTGGCGTGCACGACACGCTCAGGAATGCGCTCCCTGGAGAAAGACACAAGAAGGTCAGTGGACGTCGCGATAGAACTTCCAGATGCCGGGCGCGAAATACACACCGGTCGAAGTGGGCGAGGAGATCGATGTGGTGGAAATCCTGGAGGAGGAGAGCTCCACCGACGGGCTTGTTGCCGACGCTTACGCGCTGGGCAGAGTAGGGCTCATCGAAAGGAGCACCGTTGGAGGTGGTGTAGGTGACGTTCTCAGCGCCGGCCTGGAAACTGCAGAGATGAGAAAAGATGTCAGCAGCTGGCCAGCACTAAGTAGCTCTGTGGTAGAGATACTCACACTTTCTGGGAAGGCATGTTGATATCGTAGTGTATGTGGGTGTGTATGGTATCGGTTGATGGTGGCGGAGAGGTTGGAAGAAGGTTAGGATGTCGCTGGGTTTATATACTGTCTTCGATCTCCAAGTGGCAAACGCTTGGTCCACTTACTTCCCACCGGCGACCGAGTGAGTGAGTCTGTCACAAGAGAGCGCTAACCTTGACCGGCCATCGCGTCCTTCAGAAAAGCGTTCTTTTGGACGTGACGGCGATGGAAAATGACATCACCATTTCTAAGCTCAACAACCACTCGCCCGTGCGTAACGCTGGTTGGTTGGGAGCTTCTCGTTGACCCCATGCTGACGGCGAACCAACTCTTCACTTTCCAATCCTAGGATGCTCTCATGAAGCCATGAAGCTCAGCGCGTCATCCACAACAGCTGGCCGCCGGGCAACAGCACCGAGCAGTGAGCACCGAGCACCGAGACCTCCCCCCCGGCGGCGCGAGGCCAAGGGGGATGGGGGGGTGGCGACTCGTTGACTTAAGGCCAGCATGACCTCGCCTCATGTGGAAGGTATTCATTCCCCTGACCACCATGTGCGCGCGTGAGAAGGTGCGTTCAGGACCCGCATGTTGCAGGTTGCAGCGTCGAAGTAACTGTATAAAGTTCCTCTCGAATCTTCGTCCGCCCTCTCGCCAGCCTTCGAACCTGGGTCTCCAAATCACCAACCATGCCACTGACCACTCTCTCACTCAGACAGCTTTGTTCTCTCATGTGCACGTCGCGGATTCTGCTGATGTGCTCACTCATCTTTACCTCACTCCCTGTCTGACAACCCCACCTCGCCCTTTCTTTACATTCTTCCCCTCCCACGAGTAGGATTCTGATCACTTTCGACAGCCCACCGGCGCCACGCATCTACTCTTCGCAAACAGCAGGCACCGACATGATGGATCACAAGGTCTTGGCCTACACTCCGACTCTGCGCTTCGATACGTTCGTCGATCGCGGATGATACGATGACGGGACGGGGAAAGGCAGAAGGAGCTTACTACTCTTTCCGCTGGTATGAGCAGGGCCTGATCGCCTGATCCAACGTGCCTATTAGTCAATCTCGACTATCCTCGGGTGTCAAACAGTGCAAGAGCTCGATCTGACACCTGTTCTTCGTTGTCGCCACTCTCTTTCGACAAGCTACTAAGCTCGTAGCACGGCCAACTTCGTTCCTACAGACCTTTTTCAACCCTCCAGAACTCAAGAAACACGCCGTCGACCGTCCGAAGGAGCTTCAAGCCTGGATGCAAAGGGACATGGCCGAAGATGAGGCGCTGAGGGCAGACGGTCTTACATCGACTGAAGACTGGTTGTCCTACCCCGAGAGGATGCTGCGAATGGAAACTAAGCCACCCTGAGATCTCGACGACGCCCGAAGACGGATCAGATTTCTGTTCCCACCGACGCGACATCCCATTTGCTACATATCCGATCGCTTGCTCGTTCTCAACAACAAGGACAACGTCGTCGACAGCGAAGAGCGTAGTAGAGATGTGCAAGTAAGGCGCGTGGTCCACCAATCATTCATCGAGCGCTCGGCCGAGTGTCAGGTACCTTACCGCCGCGGCTACCGCCCGTCTGAAACAGATGGATAAAATTCATCTCATCAAACGAACATTCTATCAATTCTGGGCTGCGCCGAACAAAAACATGAAGCGGAGTGCCGCGTACTCGGTTGGGGTACATAACCATGTGGTTTGTACTTGCCTCCATGGCGGGGGCCTCGCACAACAGCTTGAGAGGTCAAGCTGCGTATGTCGAGTCTATCTCCACACTACTTCTGACAGGCTCTTCACGGAAGAGACTATGTACTCTGACGTGCGCCTCTCCCCTTCCACCGAGCGCGAACTTGCTGAGGAGGTTGCTGACATTCTGTGGACGACATTTTTTTTGGAGGACGTGTTTGCAGAAGATTTTTAGTGGCTGACCCAGGAAATAGCAAGGCATGGCGCCTGGCGCAAGTAGTGGATGGCAGTGTCGGGGTTTGCTGAACTTGCTGTCTATCGCTCTCTGGATTCTGACTAGGACAGAATCAGGATGTCGGTATCGCGTTTACCTCCCTCACGACCACCAACCTCTCTCAACTTTCTCGTCATTCTCCTTTGCTCCCAAGTTCTCTCGCAAGGTGAGCATTCGAATTGGCCCATTTGAACGCACTCGCAGGCTCGACCCTGCTGCGGACGCTAACTCTCCCACTGTTCAGCCCGACGGACCCTCTTCCTCCGCTCTATCTCCTTGTACAGCTGCTGATCCACTCCCTCGAGTCACTTCTGGTGGTGTGATCGCGCTTCCCTCTCTAAACTTCTTCCTCAAAAGCATTCTGTCAAAGCAAATCCCAACCCAATCTCCAATTCTTCCAACATCGCAACTCTTGCAACAGCTTCACCCAACCCCATTTCCCTTCTGGCCAGCCCGCTTGATCCACTCCTGTGATCGCGCTACCAGAACAAACAAGGACCACCTCAATACAAGCTAAACAGCCTACACAACTACACGGGTTCCAACCCTACTGCTTCCTCCATCGGAACTCTGCTCAAGGATTCGCTCAACTCTGCCCCCCCCTCGCTGGACTCGTATCTCGTACCCTCAAACAAGTTCCAACACTCCAGCTTTTTCGCTGTTCGCCGAACCGCTTTTGAACAAGTGTGATCGCGCAGCCTCAAGACTTCTTTCCGACCTTTCGTGCTTTCCAATCGCTCTCAGCTTCTACTTTGCAACCCTCTCAAGTCTCAAGAACAAATCCTACATCTTGGCCGCCGAACCACGTCAACTTTGAACCGTGTGATCGCGCCCATCTCCTCTAGGACTCAAGAACATTTCATCCAACTTGGCCGCCGAACTACCTCGATTTCGAACCGTGTGATCGCGCCCATCTCTTCTTAAATCTCTTCAATTTCCAACTTTCGGATCTCCCTTCAGGCTTCTCCTCTCTTTTCGGAACACAAGAAACTCTTGTCTCGATTTTTTCTCTGCAATGCCTCCTATTCGCAAGCAACTCAAGAACAGCGGCGGCGCCGCTGCCTCATCCTCTTCTACCGGTGGCTCACCCCATGCCCCTTATCCCACTCGATCAGGACGAGCCTCAGCGACCAGCTCTACCTCTCTCACTCCCGCCTCCACTTCAACCCCCTTCGCTTCCTCTTCCGTCCCTGCTCCCGCTGGGAAGAAAGCCGCGGCCCGTGATAGCCGTGGCGGCAGCAGCTCTGGTGTGAGTGCTGGCGGCCGAACAATCAAGAAGCGCGAGGTGCACAACGCCATCGAGCGTGACCGTCGTAACCGACTGAACGATCGATTCCTAGACCTAGCCGCCAAACTACCTGCCACAGCCTCTGTCCGTCGACCCAGCAAGAACCTCGTCATCTCGAAGAGTATCCAATTCGTCAATGATGCGCTTCAGCAGGAGATCGTCTATCGCGGGATTATCGAAAAGCTTTTTAAGGATAATGCGGCGATGAGGGAGGAGGTGAATGGGATTAGGACTGCGAACGGCATTGAACTTCTTCCGCCCCAAGCGAGTGGGCAGATGCCGGCGACCCTGGTGCAAATTGGTAAAGCGAGCCACAACGGGAGCAGCCGTGGGCCTCGGACTGGTGCGAGCGCGGCGGCGCTCGTACGGGTGGACGGTGCCGATGACGATGACGACGATGATGATGATGATGACGGGGATGGTGATGAAGATGAGGACGAATCGCAGGAGGGTGAGGAGAGGCGGCAGGGCAGTGGACGAAATGATGTGCCTCTGTCGAACCCTGTGCATCCCTCTCCTTTCGCCAGCGGCGGCGTAGGTGTTCACAATGGTTATCCAGGAGGAGCCAGCTCGTCTTCGGATCAGATCCAATCGTTCGGCTTCGAGATGCCGCAGCACGGGCATCACTCGAGCTCGTTTGAGAGCACTCCCTCGATGTTCGGTAGTCCTTTTGTAGGATCGAATACTGCTGTTGGGCCGGCTACTCCTCACTACATGTACGCCGACGACGGACGGATGCAGCAGCAGCAGCAGCGACTCTCGTTCCCGCACATTGGACTTCTACCCGCGCCTGCTATGCCCAATGAGCACCATCATCACCACGATCCCCATCACCAGCAGCAACTGCATCCTCACCAGCAGCAGCACCATCACCACCACCATACGTACGCAGGAGAATCCTATGTGCAACCGGGGAGTCACCCGCCCTTTCGATCCCTCGGCCTGGATGGACAGGTCTCAAACTTCGGCTACGTCAGTGCCAACAACTCCGGCTTGCCCACCGCCGGCGCCGGCGCAACGGCAGCTGCACCCACAACCGACCTCGGAGCTGGACTCCAACAACAGCAACCGCATCAGGGGCACACTGCCGGCGCCATGGCTGCCTTCTCCTCTTCCAACGTTACCGACGCAGCAGCAGCCGGGGACTGGCTCTCCTCTTCCGACGCTACCGACGCCACAGCCCGGAACTGGCTTGCCTTGGCCGCCTCTCTGAATGTGTCTATGCATCAGCAAGAGGGTGACCTCCAGCAGCAACAGCAGCAGCAGGGCGCCACGGTGTTTCCAATCAAGGCCGAGTCAGAGTCAGACTCGAGTGTGAGCATTGCTAGTCTCTCGCCCTCTCATTCGTCCTGGGGCGGAAGAAGCTCGTCGCGCTGCTCGACTCGCACGGGCTCAGGTACTGCTGCAGGCAAGGAATCTCACCAGTTCAGCAGCGGTAGCAGTGCGAGTGGCGGCGGCAGCAGCATCAACAACGGCAGGCGTGATTCCAAGGACCAATTCTATTTCAACATTTTTGCCAACCCGGCTGGACTTTGTGGCCAGACGGGCGAAGAGCAGAGCCATAAGGAGAAGGTCGACGAGATGGGTCATTTTGACCCTGTTGCTTTCTTGGCGGCAATGGGTCCACCTCCGCCTCCGCCCGGTCCATCCGTCGTCCCCTTCGTCTGAGTTAGGTTGCGGTCTCTTCTCGCCCTGGTGCTCCTCTCGCTTCCGCTTCCGTCCCGACGATAGCGGTCCCCGTCCAGTTGGAGGTACCCTACCCGCTGCTACCTGCCTTCCCCTGCCCGTTCGTCGAACCCTCGTCCTTAACTCTCCTTGCCTGCACCACTTCCTCTCATGGTGCCCCCCCTCCCCCTCTTTCCAATCCCAATCCCGACAAACTATCATTATAAATAGCACCGCCCGAACCTCCTCGTCTGTCTTTGCCCACTCCTATGCACCAAATAATGTTCCATGAAATCAGATGAGACCATGCGTCTGCTCTATCTTCTGGACACCTTGGCTTCATCGTTCTTGAGCCTGTTCTCTTAATCTGCCAAGGCGTGAGGAAGCAAGAAGCTGACGTGCGTTTGAACTTCCGCCTATGAAAATATCCAAGAGCACGGTCCGGCCACACACCACGGTCAAAGCAGTAGAGGCCGTCCTCTGCTGGGCGATAGCCTCTCATCTGCTTCTAGAAACATCGTCAAGATGCAAACGATGGCGCGAAGCTTCTTTTACAGCTCTTCGGTAACGCCAAGCATCCAGTCGCTCGCTCCTGAACCGCCGACTGACGCAAGGGCGAGCGAGAGTGACCGCCGGGTGGAAGTCCTGACTGCTGGAAGAACTACTTGATGAAGTTTTCATCATCGTCATCATTCTGCAGGAGCGGAGCGCGAAGTGCAAACTGCGACTTCCATCTATCAATTCCTGCTTTGATGAGAGTAAGGCAGGCTGTCCAGTAGTGAGTCGCCTGCTCCTCATCGCCTCATCAATGACACGGTCATCATTGATTTTGAGCAGTGCTCCATTTGTGCCTTTCGAACGACCAGTCTACTATGTACACCCTGTGACGAATGACGAATCAGCGAAGGTCCGGGCTGGCCGATGGCACTTTACCAGGGGCATGCCGCATGGACCATTAAGTAACTCGTTCTCGTGGGCTATAATTGACCCTCTATCCCCACTTCCAGGTTTCTTTCGCACATGTTCGAGTTCTGGAATAATGCGGCTGATGCGCTGGATGTTCTGACGTGTATAAAGGCCTGCTGAAATTTAATCCCTTGACCCCTCCCCTCTTCCCGCTCCTTCAAGTCTTTTCTTTCCAGTTTTGACAGACACAGCTTCCAAGGATGCCTTCCGTTTTTCCTCCGCCTGGTCTGCGGATTACACCCATCAACAAGGATGACGAGGCGCAAGGGCCAACGGACGGGTCTGATTCACCTTCACAGTCCAATCCCGACATCGGGAGTGCTTCCAGCCTTGCACTAGGTCGAACTCTTTCGCCAGGAATCCTTCAGACTGCGCCAACACCTACCAAGTCTACCTCCGAATCAAGTCTCTTCGTGCCCATCTCCACCACCGTTCCGTCACCTTCCGCGGTATCCAGTAGCGCAGCCTCAGCGACCGACTTGCCCTCTCCGGATCGTAAACGGAGTGTAGATTTTTCGGCACTCAAAGCGGCAGACCAAGACGATTCGTCCGTTCCTGGGAATAACCAATCCAGCTCCGTCTCATGGGCTCCTATCCCGAACATCGCACGGAGCAGCGATGGTCTCTCCGAACCTGCTGGATCCAGCAGAGAAAGAACAATGCACTCCTCCCACTCCTCCCCTGCACTGCCCACCAGATCCCACGACAGCCCTCTTTCAAGCTCAAGCTCGACACCCAAAGCATCCTCCACTGCGAGCCTGTCTCCTTCCTCCGGCGATAGCAACAACGGCGCGGTAGATGATGATGAAGTTGATGGAGAGGCAGGGTGGGCACGCCGAGGGCGGAGACCGAGTGTTACGAAGGCCGTGGCGGATTTGCGGAAGCAGCTTGGGCTGACGAATGAGAAGCCTGGGCCACCTCCTATCACACCTGGACGGACACCACTAGTGGAGGAATTGGAGGAAGGTACGGACCCTTTAGATTGGAGTATGAGATTCAAGACGTGAGTTACCTTGTTCATCACGAATGCGCAGATCTTTCCGCTCAGGCCCTGACACCCTTTCTCTCCTTAACTTCCCACCAGATGGGCCACGACGTGCTATTGCATCATGATCATGTCTACCACAGTGAGTATCAGCTCATAAGATGGGAGGACCACTTTGAACGTCTCTCTGAATCAACACCTGTCCTCGCCCAGTTCGCATCTTCCTCATACGCAGCTGCCACCCCAACGATCCAAGAAGTCTTCGGCGTATCTCGCACCGTAGCCCTCCTCGGCACTTCTCTCTACGTCCTCGGCTTCGCAGTCGGTCCATTGATTTGGGCGCCGACGAGCGAAGTAGTAGGTCGCAAACCCGTCTACGTGGGCAGCTTCATCGCGCTCACGGCCTTCGGTCTAGGTGTTGCCTTCGCACAGAACATGCAGACGATTGTGATTTGTCGGTTCTTCAGTGGGGTCTGTGGTTCTTCGGCTTTGAACAATGTTGCAGCTTCCATCAGTGACATGACACGTGTTCGGAATCGATTGAGATTCGTGAGTCCTTGGTTCCTGAAACTGGATGAATAAGAGTTCCATCTCTTCTCAACCTCCATTTCTTCCTCCCTTTCAATCTCTCAGAATACGGCGTACAGGTTGGTATCCTTCGGCGGACCCACCCTTGGACCGATCGTGGGAACATTTGTGCTCCGCGTAGGCTTCCGGTGGAACCTCCGTCTCAATCCGATCTTCTCCTTTGTCGCCCTCGTTCTATACACCTTCACCATCCCCGAATCGCACCGTCCCACCTTACTCCGCCGTCAGCAGAGGGCGAGGGAGCGGGCGATCCAGAGCAGCGATCAGCTGGGAAAGGAGGAGAGTGAGGTGGCTATGAATCAGAGGAAGTTTTTGAGGCAGCCCCGTGGTTCGACGTTGCAGCGGTACAAGATTGCGGCGACGCAACCGTGGAAGCTGCTCACTGGTGAGTACTTGTCGCTTTCGTCCAAGGTTCGAAATTCACATGCTCAATTTCCATTCCACTTCTTTCAGAGCCTCTGGTCATCATCGTCTGTGCCTACACCGCCCTCCTCTACGGCCTCCTTTACGGTGTTTTGGCCGCTTTCCCGCTCATCTGGCAAGAGATCCGTGGCAGGAACGAAGAATACGCGAGTCTCGTCTACCTCGCTCTCCTGGGCGGATTCGCAGCAGGCGCTCTCTTTGTGAGTCTTACTTTCTTGCTCCTCTCTCCCAAGCAAGAGCGTCTTACTGATAAAATCTTCCCGTCTCGCATAGATCGGATGCTGGTTCCAAGATCGATCCTTTAAGAAGGTCTACGATAGGGGCGAGTACGTTCCCGAGTCGCGTATCGGCCCAGCTGTCTGGGCGTCCTTCCTCGTCCCGATCGGCTTGCTCATCTTCGGATGGACATCGCCCTAGTAAGTCGTCCACTTCAATCCTTCCTAGCATGCAAGGTTTGTGAAGCGTTTGAAGGAGTTATGCTCATTCTCATTTTTTGAAAATTTCAGTGACGAACTGGTCGGCGCTGTGGACGTACATTTCGTGGTACCCTGCCTGGCGCTGGTCCTCTTCACGGCGGGAATGGGCATCGTTTTTAACTCGTGGCTGTCTTGTGAGTATCCATGTCGTAAGAAGACGGCAGCTGTTCGCTGTATAGGGAATACTGACTGATTTCCATAATGAATCTGTCAGACCTGTCCGATGCCTACTCAACTCAAGCAGCCTCCGCCATGGCAGCAGCCACCTTTTCGCGCTCCTTGCTCGGGGCCGCCTTCCCACTCTTCATGCGCGAAATGCTGATGGGCATGACGATCCAGGGTACCTTCACGTTCTTCGCGGGTCTCTCGGTCCTCCTTAGTATCGGAGGCATCTGGTTCGTCAAGAAGGGACAGGTCATTCGGGAGAGGAGCAAATATGCATCTCATACCACTCAGTAGTCAATCGGAGGGGGGTTCGCAGACTCCCAAGCATCCACATATCAGCATTTTCCTAGAATCCTTACACAACATTGTATATACCATCTGTGTCATACCACCCATGTAGATATCGTCAAGGACAAGCCATCAATACACATCTTCAGCGCTCCGTCAAGTATCCACATTCAAAGCCGTACGCGGGAAGAAGTTACTGGGTATCATCCAAATTTTTGCATTGCACTTCGTATGTTCCATTGCTATGATTGCCCTTTGAGACCAACAATCCGGATCGTGCCACCAGCTCCAATTCCTCTCGCCGTACCAAGTGCAGACATCGTCGGCCCTGCTGCGCCAGAACCCGCTCCTCCTGACCCAGAGCCATCTCCCCCACCCGCAGCAAAACTACGGACGGCATCTGGATTCTCCTCGCCTGCGTAGGCAAGGACGTGCGCTCGGCCTGGGTGGGAGCCTGCTGGATTGAATGCGATGGATTTGATGCTGCCGAGAGGATAAGGCAGGCGGATGAGGGAAGCGTGTGGTGCTGCTGTGCTTGCCTATTTTGCCGAGAAGGTGGAGAGAAACGGAAAGGAGGAAGCCGGAATGCATATACTCAGTATGAGGATTCGGAGAGGCGAAGGGAAAGAGCAGCTCAGACATGATCAACACTCACAACTTCGACCCAGCCTTGATCCCCACCCGCAGCCCACATCTCTCCATCCGCACTGAAGCCAACAGCATGCGCCGGCGTTTCAAACTCGGTGAAAGAATGCATGAGGGTATAGTCAGGAGGTAGGAAAGCGCGTTGACGGAGTGAGGATGATGAGAACGATGTCTGCCCGTTGGTCGTGTGCTGGTCGGGGTCATCCATGCCAGGATAGTGATGGTCGTCGTCGGAATCGTCGTCGGTTCTCATGGAGGCGAAGGCGGTTGCTGAGTAGGGCGAAGCGGTGGTGAAAAGATTCACGCACGCATCTTGGCCCGAGGAGAGAATGGCTCTGTGTATGAAGCATACAGACAGTCAGGGGTTTCGAACAATGACTACATCAGAATACGTAACTCCTTGGGAACTCACCTTCCTAGTGGGTCCACTTGAACATTGTGAGCTATCGAATGATGCGCGGCGATAGTATGTAACAGCGGCCAATCAAGCACGTCTCCACCCTCTCTTTTTCTTGGAAGCTCTGTTTTATCGGACGCATTGAGAGTATTGAGGGAGCGCGAGTCGAGGATCCGAATCTCTCCAGTCCCGCAAGTGAGGAAGAAGAGATCACCAGAGGCTGACCAGGTGAAGCGGTTGATCTGGAAGGGAGCGTCCTTGGATATGTACCCGAGTTCTTTGCCTGTCCGGATGTCAAAGAGAGTCCTGTGCGCGTGCGAGAAACAAAGATGCACACATTCAGATCATGTCTGTAGTCTTCGCCAAAGATTCACGGGCGTACTCACACATCATCCATGCGGTCTCCTACTGCGATATAGTTCCCTGAAGGATGATACTTCATATTGAGATTCCTATTCGAGGTCGGAATGCTGAGAACGTGCTTGCTGGCAGGGCGACTACCACCCTTTCCATCCGTACCCCCGCTTGCATTGGTACTGCCGCTGTTTCCAGTAGTGCGTGTGTCCCATACTTTGACGGTCCGATCGTAGCCGGTACTGGCGAGAAGGTCTACGCTAACGGGACTGAATGCGACCTGCTCGATGTGGTCTGTATGCCCGCGCAGCTCTATGGTTGACCGTGGATCGGTTGAGTACTCGGGTGTCCATATCCTTATGAGCATACGCTCTGCAGCAGCGGCGGCATTGGCATTCAAAGCGCTTGCGCTGAGTGCGGCTGTGGGAGAAGGGGTAGGACCGTGTGGTGAGACCGATCTTGACCCACACGAAGCCAATTTTCGTCCGTCTGGGCTCCAGGCGAGGGAGAGGACGTTGAGCGAGGGCGTAGTAGCATTCGCAGCGCCTGACAAGGGAGCGCCTCCACCATTACCTCCTCCTCCTCCTCCGCCGCCTGCCGAGCCTGAGCCGTGATTTCCCGGAGCCGACCCACCCGCTGCACTTGGACCTATTGCAGGTCGGAGGATGAGGGAGCGTTCGCGCAGGGCGATGGAACTTGAGATGTATGCTGGGAGGTTGAGTCCGCGTCGGGCGAAGGTCTCGATGGCAGACTGTTTTGCGGCGAGGTCGAGGCTGGGTGGGGAGGGTAGTACGGCATTGTTTGAGGGTGCACCTCCGCCGCCAGCATAGTGCGCGCCACCACTACCGCCACCACCGCCGCCGCCGCTATGTGAGGGAAGATGTGAGTTCATTGCGTTCGAACCTTCTGGACTCTGGCGAAGGTCGAGCTGCTGTTGGGTATGGTTGGCTTCTTGCTCCGAGGATTCAAGAAGACTTTGGATGCGGCCGTAACGGAGACAAGAGCGAGTTGAATACCGCAACGATACCGCAGCCCATTTTAGCGCCGTACTCCGGATTCCGGAGTTTAGTACCCAAAAGAAAATCTTGCGGTTGGGCCACCATCAACCCATCCACTATTTTCAGTCGAGGCAGCCCGAACCGAACCTTGACAGTGAGGCTATCTGATGGGCCGGCGTAGTTCCGCCTCCCGCCTTCCATCGCTCTCTTTCTGGCGCCGAGATTGTGTGCTGCCTGCCGAACTTTGAAGCCGACGATGACGCTGACTGCTTCTTCCCCCCCTTCAGACGTGTATAAAAGGAGACCTGCTCACATCTTCTTCCCTCTTCGCCCCTCCCTAAACCACATCTTCTCTTCCCTTCTGAACTCTTTCCCCCTACAAAGATCATCAAACATGGCAGACACTACATCCCTCGCGTTCCTCAAGACAGACAACTTTGTCCAAACCTTCAATGGCCATCCACCTGCCGGCACGTTCACCAAGGACATGCTTCCCGCCGACCAGGAGATCCCCCATCTCTTCCGGCCCATCAGCCTTCGCACCAAGGGCAAGGACGGACTGACGCTCAAGAACCGCGCCATCGTCAGTCCAATGTGCCAGTACTCCGCCAAAGATGGCTTTCCAAGCCCTTGGCACTTGGCCCACCTGGGTTCCTTCGCAATCCACGGCGCAGGTACCATCATGGTCGAAGCGTCTGGTGTGACACCCGAAGGCCGTATCACACCTCAATGTCTCGGCATCTGGTCTGACGAGCACGCCAAAGCGCACGGAAACATCGTCGCGTCCCTCAAGCGCATCTCAGACAAGATCACCGTCGGCATTCAGATCGCACACGCCGGTCGCAAGGCATCGACGTGGTCGCCTTTCCATCGCGGACAGAAGCAACATAAGGAGTGGGTGACCAAGGACGAAGGCGGATTCCCTGACGATGTCGTTGGGCCCTCTGCTCTCCCTTACGGTCCCGGCTGGCTCACGCCACGCGAGTTGTCGAAGGACGACATCAAGCGTCTTCAGCAGGCATTCATCGACGCCGCCGAGCGAGCCTATGAGGTTTCCGGCTACGACTTCGTAGAGCTCCATTCTGCGCATGGTTATCTATTCCACGACTTCAACAGTCCCATTTCCAACACCCGCACAGACGAGTACGGAGGCTCCTTCGAGAACCGCACGCGTTTCTTGCTCGACACCGCACGCGCGATCAAGAAGCGCTGGCCTGACCGCTCGCTTTGGGTCCGTATCTCTGCAACTGACTTCGCGGAGCATCTCGAGCCCGGCCAGGAAACTTGGAACGTGGAAAGCTCCATCAAGCTTGCGCAACTTCTCGAGAAGGAGGATGTTGACTTCCTTGACGTGTCTGCAGGAGGTACGTATGCGGTCTCTTTTCCGAAGCTGGACCCTTCAGGACGCGTCGTTACTCGTTTTGCTCCCCTCCCTTCCGAAACTGACGCGTCTCTTTTTTCCTCATTCGTTAACGCAGGTCTCACTCCCGAACAACGCATCCAGCCCGGCCCCGGATACCAACTCGGCTTCGCAGCCGCCATCCGCAAGGCCCTCCCCATCTACGAATCAAACTCGCCCACCTCCAAGCCGCGCTCCACAGCAGCAGACGGCGTAACGCCCGAACAAGCCGAACACATGGTCATCGGAGCCGTCGGTCTCATGGACGGCGGGTCATCCTCCCCTGGAGAGCTGGCTGAGAAGGCGATCAAGGAAGGGGAGGCGGACACAATCTTGTTGGCGCGCGGGTTCCTCTCCAACCCGAAGTGGGTTACGGACGCCTCTCAACGCTTGACTGACGGGATCAAGTCCGGAGGCTCGCCACAATACCATCGCTCGCACGAGTACCGCCCTGCCAAGCCGCAGAACAACAACTAAAGTGGACGTCAAATACTAGAAGATGATCTGGGTACTTGAGCAATAGAGTCGAGTTGTCAATCTGAAGTCATCGCCTTGTACAATTCATGGACTTTCATCATGGCCATTATGTCTTCGCGACGTGATGATTTTTATGCGTCGCTGGTCTTAAGGGTATCAACGAAAAGAAAAGTACAAACAGTGAGATGCCTAACTCGGCGGACCAGGACGGTGGAGTAGGGACAGCGAGCGAGTGAACTCCGGAAGCCGACCGCCCCGCGACTTCTTGTGTCGTATGCTGCTCTACTATTCTGGCGTCTTGTTGAGGGACGATGGCCGGAAATTTCGCATCGAACACTGCTGATAGTGGAACCGTAAGAGGTTCCGGTTGGGCAGAATCGTATCCTGCTTGACGTGGGGCGGGATCCGGAAACGATCCCGCGTGATTATAAGGCCGTGCAAGCTGGCAGCGTCTTTGGCATGTCGATCAAAGAAATGAACAATGAGGTTGTCCGACTCGAGATCGGCGAACAGCGCCCACTTGCCCGCCAAGAAGGAGGCGTATAGGTCGTTCCGCAACAGGAGTCCGTGTTGAGGCTGGGGGTCGTCGATGACAGCGCGCTTTCCGAGGACCTCTTGGTAGAGCTACCGTCATAGGCAAGAGATGGGTGCGAGAGAGAGAGAGAGAGAGAGAGAGTTCGAAGAGAAAATCAGTTCTAATGTCATACTGACAATGTCATCTGCCTGAATCGGATGCAACTCACCTCTGGTTGATCGAGGGGAAGGATGGTACCTGCAGTACACTCTTCAACCGGGGCGGAGGAAAGAAGGCAGTACGAATCCCTCGAGACGACTCTCGTACGGAATTGGGACTCAGTCACTGGTGTAGAGCTGCTCGAGGCTTCGTTTCCTTGACGATTGAAAGAAACGCTAGGACTGTCCGCATCCCGACCGTGCATGTACTTGCTTCGTGGTCCTTGCCTAGGCGTGCAGGGTTCACCAGTCCGTCCGTCGTTCCGCAAAAAAACCGCGGTAGCCTGCCGGATTGGCTCTGACAAACTGAAGGGCTGCCCATCAACTTTGAGGTCACCCTTCTCCTCAAAGCAGAAATGTATCTGCTCCAGCACATAGGCGATCTTGTCGCAGTGGCCTTCTCTGATGGGGTCCAGTCCCTTGACGAAGAGCATGGGCACCTTGATGAGAATTCGGCAAGAGTTTGGATCGACCACATTGAAGCTGTGGCCGCTCAACGGGTGGTTGAGGCCGCTCCACGAGTTCGAAGCCAGGAACTCGACTTTTGCCTCCGCCCGAGCTACCTGAGCTACCGCCGCTATCTCCTCGTCCGCCTCGGCCTCGGCCTCCTCCAGATCCTTCTCACTAGCCTCCTCATCGTCCGACAGCGACGTAAGATCTTCGTCGTCCTCGTACCACTCCATGTATTCGTCGCTGTTGGCTTCACCTTCTTCTTCACCTTCACCTTCATCCTCCCCGTCATCCTCGCCTTCGTCGTCGTCGTCATCGTCATCACCTTCGTCATCCTCATCGTCGTCGTCATCATCATCGTCTCCACCATCATCACCGGGAGGACCGGACGGACCAGCAGCACGAACAGGTCTGGGCGCTACCCCTCCCGTCGACTTCCTGGCGGTTTGATGAGTGCGCCCATTCCCACTACCACCACCCAAACCCATTGCCCAATCCAAGTGGTAAGGCGGTTGGCCTCCCGTCGATTTGCGGGCGTATAAGCGTCCTGGTTGTTGTGGCTCCTGCGGCGGTGGGGCGATGACATATTGGCGGGTACGTGCAGGTAAACCGGCCTGTTGAGGGTTATAAAATGCATCGGGCAGCGGAAAAAGATTGGATGCGTCGCGAGGTGGAGGTATGGGTGGTTGACCTCCCGTCGACTTCCTGGCAGTCAAGCCGCCGGACAGTGGAGCACTGACGGACGGTGAAGATTGAGGTAGTCTGATAGTCAGGCCGTAGCCCGGTGCAGCTGTAGGTGGCTGACCTCCTGTCGATTTCCTTGCAGTCAAGCTGTACGGTGCCGCGCGCTGATTTGAAGAATGATTTCGTGAAGGACCTGGTCCTGTGTCTGGCCGGTGAGGAAGCTGAGCAGAGCTAGAGCTTGCATAGCTGTAGTTGAGCGGGCGAGGAGGTTGACCACCGGTGGACTTCCGGGCAGCCTGCTGGGTTCTTTGGTAGCCGGGTTGTGCTGATGTAGATGCGCTCGGCCCGGTCTGCGGTCGAGGGGGAAGGTGCGAAGGGTATGGAGCAGATCCTCGACCTGGTTGACCCCGACCTTGTTGACCTTGACCTCGACCTTGGCCCCGACCTTGACCACGACCTTGGCCACGACCTTGGCCGCGACCTCCTTGATTGGAGGTGGAACCTGACCCTGATTGGTTGTTCATCCTGGGAGCTTGACCGCCGTTCGATGAAGATGGAGCAGTGAATGGAGCTCAGGAAGAGAAGCGTGGAGGATGTTTTGTTGAGCTGGAGGGTTTGGATGGTGTTGATTGTTCTGGTAGAAGAAGAGGAGCTCGGGCCTTCCGTCGCGTCCACTCAGCGCGTTTCTCTTTTTTCTCGACGCGACACGCGATGTTCGAATTGAGGAATGGGTTTCAGCGCAGCCTTCCTTCAAGCTTCTGTCAACACGGCAAGGAAGCAAGACGGAGTCGGTTTGGGGCGAGCAGAGATCCGAGTTCCGAATGCGGAGGCCGTGGAGAACGGTGCAGCAGCTCGATCGGATTCCTGCACCTCGTCCCGCAGAGTTGCAGCCTGCATCTGGGTCTGGAACAGCAAAACATCGGAAATACATTATACCAGCAGCCCTTGTTATGTACGACCACAAGATTCCAGCAAAGAGACGGGAGCGCGGGAGCCCTGCATCGCTTGGCTGTCACTGGTATTGCTGATCGCTTATCCTACACTTCTCTCAAGCCTCCCGCTGAGCCCGTGCTAGATCTGGACCCACACCAGTTCAATGTGTACATTCGAGCATTTTTTTGCAACGAAGAAGCATATAAAAGGACACCTACCCTGCGTCGGCGGCACTCGTTGACCCTACCTATCCACCCACAGACATTTCGGTCCTGAGAGGGTCTTGATCAAGCTCACGCGTCTCCCTTCTTCTTCTTCTTCTTCTTCTTCTTCTTCTTCTTCTTCTTCTGTTTTCTCGATCTTCATTCCCTATGCAGTTCAAGTTCCTGGCCGCACAGGCCATGGGTGCCATGGCTCTGGCCATGTTGGCAGGTGCTCAGACGACAACTTTCGACGGGGCCACTACAACCTCGGACTTCACCATGTCCGAGCCCACAGGTATCACGACCACCGATGACAGCACCACCACCACCACCACCACCGATGACACCACATCCACCATTACGACGAGCGATGGTCTCTTGACTGCAACCATAACTGATGTCCTCAACATGACTTCCACCACGTCGGGGGCATTCCCCACGGCGACCGGCAGCGTTCTGGCCAATCTTACCGATGGAGACTTCCAGGATTGGCCATACGAAGGTGCTTTCGTTGAGCCATATGCACCCGACGCGTGAGTGTCCGTGGCGTGAACAGAGCTTCAACCCGTCGCTAGCCTGTCAACTGATCGTTCTCTGCTGATCGTCCACCATGACATTCTTCTTGATGGCAACACCAGCGTCCAAGACGATGCCAAGCTCATCGAGCTACTTTACCTTGCCAATCTCAACCAGGAAGCGTGCCGACGGAAAGCGAACGGGTACAGCTCAACCCCTGCCTTCCGCAAACGCGCCATGGAAGTGCTCAGTGGAGACTCGACAGCCCTTCAAAAGCGAGACAACCACAAGCGTTCCTTGCTCAGCACGATCTGTCTTCCCCCCTGGGAGACTGTGGACGTGACGTTCCACTGGCTGCTCAGTTCCACAACCACGCAAGCGAACTTTGTCTATTCAAAAGTGCTAGACGACCAGATCAGCGATCTCGCCGAGCAGTGAGTCATGACACGCGTAATAAGGATATAAGAGCTCTCGAAAGCCTGACCACTTCTTCTTTCGACCTCTTTGCAGCCTCGCTCGCATGCGTATTGCTATCAACGTGAAAGGTCGATGGATTTGGACGGGAAAAGACATTGACAAGGTCTCAGTCTGGTGAGCAAGGACCTTTCTGCCCCTCATCGCGCGCGCTGCAGCTCTCTCACACATTGTCCTTTTCGCGATTCCTGATATTTGGTCACCAGGGACAAGACCAAGGCTGGCCAGAACGCTGGAATTCTTGGCAGCCTCAAACGCAAGCTAGGTACCGACGTTTCTGACCATCTCAACATCTTCCTCGTCGAAAGCGTGCTGCGGGACGATGGCGCGTCTATCGAGGGTACCTGCACATTCCCCTTGAAGAACAAGGTCGTCGAAGAGCACGATGGTTGCATTGTTGCTACCCGTACCATGCGTAACCACCCTTTCGGATTCCTGGGGCGGCCAGGCGCAGGCATGGTGAGTCGTGCTCAAGAATTTGCCCGCTGACGGTTCTTAACAGATTTGCCTGACCCTTCGGTCTCGCCTTTTCACACCTGGCAGATCCACGAGGTGGGACATTGGTTCAACCTCAGGCATCCGCACGACAGTGGCTGCAAAGGCGATGACGGCTTCGATGATACTAAGCAGTATCCCGCTGGCCAAGGGGTACGTGGTTCCGACATGCGAAGTGCGACTATTATCAGATGCAGTGTTAACCCGTTTCTCTCCTCCTACAGGCTTACTTTCAGAAGGCGTGTCTCGACACCGCGGGCAACTTGGAAAGCTCTCTGCTGCCCGTGTACAACTTTATGAGCGTGCGTTGGAATGCTCTCTCCCTGTGTTGTCTTCTTGGCAAAGAAATACTGAACTTTGACCCACTTCTGTCTTTCTACTGGTTGCAGTACTCTTCATCTGCCAACGTAGACGAGGGGACGTTCTCAGAGGAGCAGATTGCCGGCGCCCACGTTGGTATTCGCCTTTACCGACGTGGTCTTCAGACCGCTGCGTGCCAGTATAGTCTGCGCAAACGCGGAACTTCAGCACCTTTTGCCGTGCGCGATTCAGAAGAGCCTATCAGCATCGACCATCTCATCAGGCGCCAGCAGAACTTGACTTCCATCTGCGACATGACCCAGCTTCAGGTTCAAAGTGAGTTCATTCGATGGCCACAAGATGGAAGGCGGTCGTTCTTGTTAAACGACTAGCCTTTTTGACCCAAATGCTTCTCCATCCGTGAATGACAAACGCAGATCTCGAAGTATCGGACTGGGCGGTAAAAGGCTTGAACAACCCCAACTCGCCACCCTTCACGCCTCCGTTCAGCCAGGTTCCCGCCGACACCAATATTGCAGTCCCTAATCAACCTCAGAGCAAGGATGCCGGTACGATGGGCGTCGTCCAGGCACCCAACGTTCAAGACTTTGCCAGTTACCCTGGCAACAAGGGTCCCGGTTCGACGGGCTCTAGCCAGGACACGGTCGGCACGGGTACGAATGGAGGTAAAGGTGATTCGGGTCTGGGTGCTCCGGACAGTACGATTTCTAAGAGCGGAAGTGTGGGCAAGTTGGCCAGCATGCCCGGTGTCGGCCTCGTCGCTGGAGTGGCGGTCATATTTGCCGCGCTGCTCTGAGATCTGAGAGGCGAGCGTTTAACCATCTCTGCGTCACCGTCAGTACCTTTCTTCGCCCATCGCCCTGAGGGCTCTTCTATACCTCGCCCGCCTTGCGCCCCTCGAACGGACTTTCCCGATGTGATTTCGGAACGAATCAGGACGCTTGACTTCCTTCACGACGCGACGGTACTCTTCTCTGGAATGCAACCAAAGATTTGTCATGGAAAGCTGACTGATGCCGATCGCTGGAAAATTCGCGATGAAGCCCTGCCTGGATTCCTTTCACGCTGAAGCGCAGGTTTCTCTTGTCTCCACACAAGTTCCGGTTCGGTTGAGCTGGCTGCTTGTTTTGGAAGGCGGTTGTTTGAAGTGCGAATGAATTTGCGGGGAAGGCTGCTTCACCTCGAAACTTGTCCGCTGGACTTCCACTCCTTCTTGACGACAACCACGAACAGTCCTCCTGGTCAGTAACTGGCAGTGCTATCGGCTTCGTCCTGTGAACGGAGAGCGTCTACATTCATCCGGCAGCAAGGTGAGCATTCTCTCTAGAGCAACATATGTCCGGGTCTTGCACGCTTACCGATTGTGTGTTGCGCTCTCTCCTACGTGATCTACAGACAACCGCATACCTGCATACAGCCGCGCTGTGACGAGCATTGACCAGAAAGCAGACGACCTCAAGTCCAGAATCCTGTTGCCAGCATGTCTGGTGCACCGCGAGGATCGTCAGCTGCGGTCCGCGCAATCGAGGAACGGCACGACAAGATCCGGAATCTGTTCATCGAGCATTTCCCGCTCCTCCAAACCGTACGCGCGCGCGCCTTATCTGAGCTCGTGCCGAGTCTAACAGCCTCCCACAAGCTACCAGAAGAACGTGTCCGCAAGCTCGAGGAATTCCTGCAGGACATCCCTTCCCTCTTCCGACAGGCGAAGCGCTCCAAGTTCCACGAGGAGAATACCCTTCAGGCGCTGCGCGAGACGCTGCAGTGGAGAATCACGTCGGAAGTGGACAACTTGGATCTGGATGAGCTTCATCCGCTCTACGTCGACCCTCCTTCCGTCGCCCGTGCTTTGCGCGATGCGGGTGGTCCGAGCGCTTCCCCGACCACGACTGAACCCATCGCGAATCGCCCACCTCTGTTCTGGATCAACGACCGCCTCAAAGATCACTACGGTCGACCTTGCGGCGTGATCTCGCTGCGCACACTCGAACGCACGGAAGAAAAGAACCTGGAAAACATTAAGGAGTACATTCTTGCTTCTGTGGAGATTATCAGAAGACATATTGCCGAATTATACGCCAGGAGCGACTTCATGCCAGACAGCGTTGCCAGCACGCCTCTGAACAGTCCTGCCCCGGATCAAGGCACTTTCAAGAACGGCAGCAGCTCGTCCTCCGGTGCCAAGCAAGGGACTGAAGGCATGGATGAAGATGTCATCGCAGGTCGGCCCCGTTCCGGCCCACTCCAGATGGTCATCGCCTGCGATCTGGATGGAGCAGGCATGTCCAACCTCGAGATCGAACTCGTGCCGTTCCTGCTCGACTTGCTCAAGAAACACTACCCCGGCCACATCGCTGTATTGTATCTCCTCCACTATGGCTGGGTGCATGCGGGAATGTGGACCCTCGCCAAACGCGTCTTACCCCAGGTCGTCCTGGACAAGATTATTTTCCCCAAGGACGACGGGACGCCCCTGGAGGAAGGCGGCAAGCGGGGTGATATCGAAGATCACTTTGATCGGAGACGATGGCCGCGCGCTCTGGGGAAATGTGGTGCGTGGGTCGTCTCATTGGACGCCGCGCACAACTCGGTCATGCGACGGTACAGCTCTAGCGTGAACAAGCGACCTCGATCGCATTCTCATTCGCGACACAGTAGTCGGTCGAGCTCGTTTGTGAACTTGCACACCCTGGGGGCTTTTACTCCTATGGACGAGAAGGGCAATGCGCTGGGTCCCTGGGCTGCGGCTTCGGCCGATGGACGCGCCACACCTGGTTCATCGGCGGCTGGCTTAGGCATCGTCGGCGCGGGGAGTTCCTTGCCCGGGGGCGACTGGGGTGGAGGCTGGGCTGGTGGATCCGCAAACCCTCCGATCCGAAGAAGATGGCGCGATCTATTCCGGACGCTGACCTACCTGTTCGTACTGCGTATCTTGACGTTGAATCGGCGAATGCGACGACGCGTAGTTGATATGGGTCGCGTCGTGGGACGATCTCTCGTCGCGGGCGGACAGGGCGAGGTGGATGAACAACCGGAACGATGGAGTCGGCATGCGGCGTTCACTCAGGGTAATTCGGGCAAGTTGTCGAATGGCGGAGGTGGAGGTGGATCAAGACGGACGGGTGCTCATGCGCGGCTTCCTCAGTTGCAGATGTCATCGAATCGTCTATCACCTCAACTTTCTTCATCGCCGACCTCACCCGGCATGCGAAGTCCCATGGGCCGATCGAACGTGCGCTACCCGACTGGCTGGGGCCAGCTCGGCCAACCCTTGCGCCGGGACGGGTCTGTGGGTTCGATTGAAGGCGAGTCTGGATATGGCAGGCTGAGCACACGTGCGGTGTGGCGGAATGGGATGCGGTACATGAGGAGTTTCACGCTCTTTGCGCTTATAGTTGCGCTCTTCCAGTCGGACTGGCGGACCGGAATGCCTAAGGGACCTGGGATGGCGACGTTGTGGGATAGCGTGAGGGCGGTCGCGATCTTGGGTGCGGGCACTGCGGCTTTGCGGTCCTGAGGGCTGGGGATGCTTGGACGCGACGCGTGACGCGCGAAGGTTGAGTTGGGCGTCGGGTTGGGTCTTCAATCGCTCTGGGGGAATGTAATTTTCTCAATAATGTCGGTCTCTAGGGTTCGTCTTTCACTATCTCTTCCTCATCTTCTTCACCTACTACACGCGCAAGGCTCAAAGCACAGTTGGAGTCCGTTGCCAGCGCGCACTCAAGGCCACGAGCTAGCGTTCAGATGCGGTTAAAACGCAAAGGAAAGAGAATATCCGGCCTCATTACAAAGACGAAGTCATTTGGTTACAGACTCAGCCAGATGCCAAGACGATGTCCCGAAACTCTACGCCCTGGGGTTCCGCCGCAAAACCAGAAACATCGTCGTTGATCTGCACAATTCCGAAACAGGGCTTTGCAGACTCGAATCCCGTATTCCGACTTCATTTCATAAGAACGCCAACATCGCACAGGTTTCCACACCGCTCTGAACGCAAACCTGGAACGGTCACTCACAGCGGGGAGAGATCATGAGCACGAGGGAGTGCAGATGCCAAATGTCGAAACTCGAAGGGAGGGCAGTGCTCTGCTCTGTCATGTCTCCCGCTTTGAGGGGTTAGGGTCACAGCGTCACAGCCAGGATTCATAGAATCAGCAACGATCAGCGTGAGGCGTGGGACAATAACATAAGGAAGAAGTCTAAACCGCTTAGTCTTCTGTTGTAGAAGCGTAGAAGCAGGGATAGAGCTGCTTCGGAGCCGGATTCTGAGACGTGGTAAACTGGTAAGCAGATAGATAAGAGTACATACAAAGTACGATACTTACTTGCACTCGTACAACGTACGACGTACGACAGCAGCCAGCAGCCGCGATATGGATTATGGGAGTAAGCGCTCCCGCACTCCCGCTTCGCTTACCTGCTTCCACCGCTCACCATCGACCTCTCGTCGACCCTCGTAGCGTCGGACGTCGACCATACGCGGCATGTGTCCGCACGTACATCCATACTCCGTAGTTTCGCCAGATGCTACTGCTGCGATTTATATTCTGCGTCGTGCATAGAGGTGGTCGTGGATGCTGGATATCTGGGAGGTCTGGACTTCCTCGGCTGTGTGCGCACATGCAGCGCGGACTGCGACGATAATGTATATCTGTTTTAGTAATTTTGTGAACTGGCTCACTCGCTCACTATACTTCTACCGCCTGATGCCTGATGATCAGCGATGCTCTGCAACAGGGCGAATCAAGCCCCTGTTGTGGTGTACCGTGTATGTGGAACTACTACTACAGTACTACTGTGACTATCCGACAGACGCTGGATGCTGCTGGACGCTGGCCGCCGCTGGACAGGCGGCAGGGACTTCTGCTGGCGGTCCTGGACGTTCTGGACGACGACAATGTTACCGTAGGCGCCAGGCGGCACCGATGAGTGGATGAGTAGAGTCCGTTGTAGCTTTGATTGCTTCCCGCTCGTCCCGCTCTACTGTCCCGCTCCTGCAGACGGTTCCATCAGTTATTAGTCAATACACTTAGCCCATCGTCTCCATTACAAGTGAGGAAAAGTCTAATCGCAGCGCCTTGTCTCTGACTTTATACACACCGCCCTGACTTCTTTTTCCTGAGGTGTTTCTCGTCCTTCTTTTGCCCTCGGGGCTCGGTCTTACGATACATATACACACACACACACACCTTCACGACGACGACGATCATCCTTCTGTTTTCTGTCTGCCTGTCTGCCTTCGAATCCTTCGCCTTCTCTTTATCTCTAGTGTTCATTCTTTCATCCACCTCAGAATGTCGTTTCCATACCAGGACACCGCGGCATCCAACAGCCAGCTCGGCTTCCATCCCAGGGCAGGGACACCAGGCATGGCTTCGCCTCGTCCAAGCGCAAACATGGACCGTCAAGAGCAGGAAAAGTTTCTGGTGAGTACAGCCGAAAGAGACAGATCTAATCACACTCATCATTGCTAATACCCTTCATTGCTTCTTCCGCCGTCCAGGGTTCTCCTTACCAACAATCGTCGCCATTAGCGTCCTACCCACCAGCGGCACAAGGCACAAACTCGTACTTCGACGACGAAGCCCATCGCAACGCAGCCCGCGCTGCCCCCGCTGGATTCTCTGCCACACGAACACCCGCAGCAGTTTCAGGGAAACAGGGCAACATCTTCAAACGGAAACCATGGACCATGGCTATCCTCCTACTTCTCCTCATTGCCGCCATCGGAGGTGGAATCGGAGCCTACAAAGCCGTGTCCGGTTCGAAGAAAGACAGCGGAAGCAAGGCTAGTGGTAGCTCCCTCTCAGATACAAAGAATTCTCCTGGCACGGGCACATCCGGCAGTGGTGCAGCACCCGCACCCACGCCTACAATCACCCCCCTGGCCCGATACAACTGGAGAGACCCTAACAACGTTGCTTACGGCATCAACCTCGGGAACTGGTTGGTACTCGAGCGTTGGCTGGATGAGGATTGGTTCACTTCTCTGTGTGCAGATTGTGAGGACGAGTGGAACTGGTCTGCCCACCTTGGCGACCGGGCCATCCCCACCCTTCAGAAGCACTACGACGATTACATCCAAGAATCTGATATGGACACCATGAAGGCTATGGGTATCAACATGGTCCGTGTCACCATCGGATACTGGGCTCTGGTCAAAACATCTGGGGAACCTTTTGTGAACGCTGGACAGCTAGACAGGTTGCGGACGATGATGGAATGGTGCCACAAGCGAGGTGAGTCGCTTGTTCACCGCCTTCAACATCTCGCTACCCATTTTGCACCCCCTCTGTGTGCTGACAATGCTGCCCGTTTCCTGTCATACCACAGGAATGTACATCGCAGTTTCGATGCATGGTATGCCCGGCTCGCAGTCTGGTGACCAGTCCACAGGTCTCACGAAGGCTTACGATGTCGGCGGCACATCCTGGTTCACCAATGCAAACCAGGCTCGCTCTGACGCCGTCATTCAGGCTCTTGCCACTTGGATCACCCAACAACAGCCATACTCCTCCGTCATCGCAGTCGTCTTGCCCGTCAACGAGCCCAAGCAAACTCAGGGAAACACATACCGGGACGATTGGAATGAAATCATGCTCGGCTTCTACAGGCGTTCGTACAAGACGCTTGCGAACATCGGAATGGTCATGTCTATCCACCCTGGATTCCAGAACGGACAAGATCCCAGTGGATGGGATGCCTTCATTCAGGGCAGCAACATGGACCCCAACCTCGTCATCTGGGAAACGCATCCGTACCCCGGTTTCTTCCCCCTCAATGAGGACCGGGATGACATCGTCAGCAAAGTTTGCGCGTTGGGTCAGATCTACAAGGATATCTCGGTACCTGTCTTCTTTGGGGAATGGAGCGCTCTCAGCGGCGTTCCGGGAGCCGCGTGGTTGAAGAACTACTGGAACACCCAATTGGCGGCATACTCTTCTAGTGCAGGAAGCACTTTCTGGTGAGCATGCAGCCCAGTTCACTTCTCATAATGTGGTTGCATTTCGATCTTACTAACTGTTTAAAACTTTCTTCCCTCTCCTCCCTACACACCTTTACTTTTTCTCACACAGGACCTGGAAGGCCAACAACGCAACGAATCGAGAGAAGGCCCTAGTCTCCAGCCAGATGTCCCGGTACGATTTCCAGTTCTTGATGACCCAGAACATCGTCAGCGCACCTGCCGCTGGACAGAGCATCAAGGCCTACACCGACTCACTACCCGGCAATCTGTGCGCCGGCCAGAGCAAGAGGAGTCCCAAAGGTCATCGCCGGGAGCGTATGGGGCGTTTGAGCCACGAGGAGAGGCATTGATCTATCTTCACCGCCCTGGCTTTCTGCTTCAATCTTATCTGGACTCGCAAACACAGCACGACAGCTGCCTCGCTCACTTATTTGGAAGTGTCGATCTCGGCAAGCCAATCCCTACCTTTTCACCTCTGTCACCCCTTGATTCTTCCCGAGGGCCTTCCACCTCTGCCAGGGGATAGCCTCCTCGTCCGCTCTTTTCCACGCTGGTCGGTACACGCCTCCCGACCGCATCTATTTTTTTTTCTTCTCGTCGTTTCTATGGGACTAGCATATTTCGAATTCTTTATCCTCCAGCAAGGCCTTTTCCAGTCGGCGCGCCTCTCCTTATAAACGTCGCAGGACTCGCTCGCGGCCCTCGCAGCCCTTTCGCTTTCATCCGAGCTTCAAATCTCTCATCCAGGGTCCTTTTGGGAAATACCTGTACCATCACTCTCGCTACTCCACCTACTACACTATTACTCACCGTTACCAGCCCCCCCCCCCCCCC